>PVJN01011079.1:30161-41852 GCA_004026805.1 Lasiurus borealis | reverse complement strand
TTGAGAAATCAGTTGCTAGTCTGATGGGGGTTCCTTTGTAAGCAACTTTCTCTTTCTCTCTGGCCACTTTTAAGATTCTTACTTTGTGGTTGGTGTTTGCCAATTTAATTATAATGTTCTTTGGTGTCAGTCTTTTGAGGTTCATTTTGCTTGGGACTCTGTGAGCTTCTTGAATTTGTGTAGGATTTTTTCCCCTTATATCAGGGAAGTTTTCTGTCATTATTTCTTCAAACAGGTTTTCTATTCCTTGCTCAGTTCCCTCTCCTTCTGAACCCCCTATTATGCAGATGTTGTTTTCTTTTGTAATGTCCCAAAGTTTTCTTAGGGTCTACTCCTGCTTTTTATTTTATTGTTTTCCTATCTTATCTTCTAGTTCACTGATGCAGTCCTCTGTCTCCTATAGTCTACTCTTGATGCTCGCTATTGAATTCTTTACAGCAGCAATGTCATTTTCATTTTTTCTTGGTTCTTCATTTTCTCATGTTTGATACTCATATTGTTGAATTTGTCTTCCATTCTTTTCAGCCACCTTATAACCATTTCTCTGAATTCATTCTCTGGCAGCTTGCTTTCCTCCATTTTGTTTACTTCCTTTTCTGGTGATGCCTGCTTTTCTTTCCTATGAAGGCTATTTCTTGTCTCCCTATGGACTCTCTTGTCCAAGAATCTGGTTATCTAGTATTCTCTCTCCTGCTTTGATTTAAAGGCACGAAATGCAACACAAACAGATACAATGCACAAGGCACTGAACAGAAATGTATTCATGGTATTAATAACCACAGGTAAAGGTGACCATTAGAGAGGCAAATTACAAAATAGTAAAAAAAGAGGGAATGGAAAAAAAGAAGAAAAAATGACAAAATGAAACTATTAGAAGGAAAACGAAAGTAAAAGAAAAAAGAAAGAGAAGGGGAACAAACTATATATATGGGAGAAAACTCTAATAGAACAGCTACTATTCCCAACAAATGCCAGCAACAAGTTCTGGAGATTAGTGCAAACTACAAACAACAACTAATATCAAGCGAGGCAAGGAAAAAGAGAATTAAAAAACCCACAAACAAAAACAAAGCAAACAAAAAACTTTAAAAAGGAATAAGCAAAACAATCTCACATAGAAGCATAAAAACTTGATTTAATCAACAATCAAGCAAACAACAACAAAGGCAGAGAAAGAAAAACAACTTTTTGAATAATGAAGACAGAGAAGAGAGAGATTTATATGGACTTGGAGCAGGGTAATGGAAATTAGATATATAAGTAGGTGAAATTTTAACAGAGGTTAAAAAGAAAGAATAGGGAAAAACTAAGATAGGAAAAGGGTAAGAGAAACAGGACAACAAAAGGGGGAAAATTATGAAGAGATTGATGGCATAAAGTTAGAGTTGAGATAGAGTAAAATGATGCTAAAGGAAAGATGAAAATAGAATGTAGAACATTAATCCCAAAATGAAATAAAGAAAAAATAAAATACTTTATTTTAACAAAAAGGTAAAATAGTAGTAGTAATAATACTAATTGAAAATAAAAATGGAATAATTAAGAAGGTAAAATCAAGAGAAGAAAAAAAGAAAAAAATAGTTTCTTAAGTAAAAGATGAAAAAAATAAAAATAAATAAAAAATAGAATGTGCAGTAGTGAAAGTCATTTACTTCCTCTTTTCTTCTGTTTGGCACACCTGTTTGCCAGTCAGGCAGTATTGCAGTTCCCTGCGTTCCACTGCTCCTCAGTTTTGTAAGCTAGTCCTGATTTTTAAGCAGGCAGTGTTTTAATTTCTTTACTCCTTTATTTGTTATTACACAACAGTCAATTTGTGATTCAACCCCTGGGTGGCAGTGTTTCTGGATTGACCTCTGAAACTATAGTTCCTCTTTAGCCTGTTCTTAGACCTTGCTTTCCCAGTGGCACTAAATATCCATTTGTGGGAGTGGGCTGCCCCATAGTTGGTTCTTCAAAGGTCACTCCCCACTCTCATCCCCAGGCTTCAGAAAAACAACTTTCCCCTGAAATCTCCTAGGGTGTACCCAACTGGATGATCCTATGTATTGGGCTTATCAGAAGTAAGGATCTGAAGAGGAAAAAGTGCAAGTCTGCACAGTCCTTCCCCCCGCCCCTCGTTTCCATGCAGCCAGCACACTTTTAAAACTCTTAGGCTGTCCTTCATCAGATCAAAATGGGTTGCTTTTTAGAGATCCCCTCTGTTAGCAGCCTTGAGGATTCTCTTCCCCATTCACAGATTACACCAGCCCCAAAAGCCATGGATTCCTCTAGGTGCAGCCTTCCCCTGATTCTCCAGTTCCTAAAGTGTGTGTGTTTCTCTGTCCTGCCAGAACCAGAGACCTCACCTTATCCCAGGCAAAATCTGACCTTTCCATGGTGGAGTGTAGAGCTCTTCTGAATCCATGTATTTGTGCCAAATGGGGTCTGGTGTTCTGGGGTTTGCAGCTGATTGGTGGGTTCCATAGTTGTAGATTTTCAGACTTCTGATAACATCCACTTTCCTCTTCAAGATGGCCTGGTTTCCATTTCTGAACTGGTGGCTCTGGGAGGGAACCCAGCCGCAGTGGAGGCTGCGCAGTCAGCAGAGCCCCATCCAACAGTCCCCCACCTTCTCCTGGAGTATATCTGTCCTTTAACTTGCCAACAAACACTTCCTATGTGACCCTCAGCTGTTCTTTCTGTCTGCTCAGGGACAAGGCTCAGGTCATGTTCATCTATTCTGCCATCATTTTTTGCCAGTCGGCACATGAACATATTATGATACCTATAAACATGCTGCTTATGAGTGGGTGTTAAGGCGCAGAAGTCTAATTTTCCAAACTATAAGCACATGGCCCACACTCTGCTTCCCAGACAAGAGCCCTTCACAGAAGGATAATTGATAAAAATTTCTGTCTATGTTTGTGTACAAGAGGCTTTGGTTTTCTCTGTGATTTTACTGGGTTAGGTTAAAATTTTGGAATTCTGAGTAGATTTAAAGGTATTTGTGGCTTTTCTAGTTTCTTTTGGCTGGCTGAAACTTTGAGAGGTGGGTCTCACAGCTCCATCTGTGCTGATTAAGGATCTTGTATTTAAGAAGACCCTACAGGCTTTTAGTAAATTATCCTGCACCCTTGTTGGTCTCTCACCACCAATCATCATGTGGTTGGGACAAAGTAAACTCACTCTTCTGAACTGCATGTTGGAAAATTTTGAAAAGGTTTTTTTTAAGGAATATGGTATTAAAATGAACCCCAAAACACTGAGGAAATTATAGAATGGCCAGCCTTTGGGGTCAGCTGCCCCCAGAAGTTTCTTTAGATGTAGAACTGGTCAGGGCTGTCTGGAATGTAGTCACCACAGACCCCGGACACCCAGATCAGTTCCCTTACATAGATATCTGGTTAAGAATTGCTCAAACCTTGCCACCTTGAATCTGGTTCTGTAAGATTTCAGTAGTAGGAGAAAAGAAACAGGTCTGTCAGAAGGGAACCCAACCCCTTGTTCTGCCAGGATCTCCTGAAGAAGTCCCACTAGTTTTACCATCTCAATATGTGCCACAGGCAGCACCAAGTGCTTCCCCAGCTGGTCTGAAAGGTCCAGAAACACCGCTCCCTTCCGTTTTTCCTCAACCAGGCTGTCCAGAATGAGTTGGGCAGCACTTGCATTCAGCCGATCAAGGGCCCAGGCCACAACCATCACATGAGATGCCTCTAAGGGAGATTCAGGGTTGCAAAGTAGATGGCAAAGATGGAACCTTGCAGGAGGGAAGGCCAGTGTATTATTATCAGCCCTTTACCACCAGTGATATCTTGAATTAGAAACATCACACCACAGCTTATTATGAAAAACCTCAGGCCATGGTAGACCTCCTAGAAACAATATTCCAGACCCAGAAGCCCACCTGGGTGGACTGCCAGCAGCTCCTTTTCACATTCTTTAGTAGTAAGGAGCACATGAGAGTAGTAACAGAGGCTCAGAAGTTGTTCCAGATCCAGGCCATGGCAGGAATATTAGATACGGACAGATGGGCCAGGAAGGCCTTCCCTGATGAGGAACCCAATTGGAAGTCGAACTCAGAAGATGGAAGGACCAGGCTAGAAAGATATTGGCTAACCTTCCTCCAATGGGTCAGGGCCAGAGCCAAGAAGCCCACGAACATGGCTAAAATCTCTGAGATTTTCCAGAAGTCTGATGAAAGTCCAGAAGCTTTCTATGAGAGATTATGTGAGGCATACTGGATCTACACCCCCTTTAGACCTGAGAGCCCAGAAAATCAAACCATGGTAAATGCCATTTTTGTAGGCCAATCCCAGCCTGACATCAGGAGAAAATTACAGGAGCTGGAAGGGTTTTCTGGAAAAAATGTCACCGAATTGCTAGAGATAGCCAACAAGTTTTCATCAATCAAGAGTGCAGCAAGGAAGGAGGAAGAAAAGAGAATATAAAGAAGGGCCAATATAATAGCAGCAGCTTTTAGAGACTCAGGTTCCCAGACAGATCAGTAAGGATACAGACCAGGAGAAAAAGGAAGAGCGAGCCTGAGATGAGACCAGTGTGCCTATTGTAAGGAAATAGGACACTGGAAGAATGAATGTCCCAAACAGCAAAGTAAAAAGACTGGGCCCCCTTTTCTGCCCAGTTGCTATCAACCAGAGCCACCCGAAGCCAATCTCATTGGGCTAGCAATGGCTGATTTCAACTAGGATAGATCCATCCCACTTCAGCTAGGCCCCTAGGAGCCCATGGTCAGAATGAAAATTGGGGACCAGACTATGGACTTTATGGTTGATATGGAAGCTGAGCACTCAGTACTCAGAAAGTAGCACCTCTCTCAGGAAAGGAGGTCACAATTATTGGAGCTACTGGGGACCAGACCCATAGACTATTCTGCTGCCCTCGCCAATGCCAACTTGGAGGTCATCAAGTAATTCATGAATTCCTGTACTTGCCAGACTGTCCAATGTCTCTGGGTAGAGACCTTTTAGCCAAAATGGGGGCAGAAATCACTTTTTCTCCAGATGGCTCATCACAGCTTCATGTAGGTGAGGAGACCTCCCGTAAATACTCGACTCTGTCCTTAGCAGTGCATAGAGAAGAGGAATGGAGATTTTATACCCCCAAGACAATGGCCTCACCATTAGAACCTGAATTAGAGAATGAATTCCCACTGGTCTGGGCAAAAGGGAATCCTCCAGGCCTGGCTAAGAACCATGTCCCTGTGTTAATCGAGTTAAAGCCTGGGGCACAGCCTGTTAAAATCTACCAATATCCAATTTGAAGAGAAGCACGCCTAGAAATCCAGGTCCACTTAGACCAGCTGCTTCAGTGAGGACTTGTTAAATGTTACAGGTCTCCATGGAACACTCCTCTCTTGCCTATCAAAAAGCCTGGAACTAATGACTACTGACTGGTGCAGGACCTACAGGCTGTTAATGAGTTTGTTATAACCTTGCATTCAGCACTGCCAAACCCCTACACTCTTCTGGGACTCATCCCATCAGAGGCGGAATGACTTACATGCCTAGATCTGAAATATGCCTTTCTCTGTCTTTGATTAGAGCCTTCCAATCAGCCCCTCTTTGCTTTTGAATGGGAAAACCCAACTACAGGGTCCAAGGAGCAGTTCACCTGGACCAGACTGCCACAAGAGTTCAAGAACTCCCCTATGCTTTTTAGTGGAGCACTAGCATCTGATCTAAGCTCCTAGGACAGAACTTGGTGTGTGTTCTACTCCAGTATGTAGATGACCTCCTACTGGCCAGCTTCACATGAGCTCAGTGCTGGGAGGGAACATTAGCCCTTCTGAGACCAAAACAGGTTATCAGGTGTCTAAGAAAAAGGCAAATATTTGTCAGAAGGAAGTCAAATATATAGGCTTCCAGATCACCCAAGGGAAACTAAGGCTAGGGACTGAAATGAAGCAGGCAGTATGTGTCATCCCAGTCTCTAGCACCCAGTGGCAGATTTGAGAATTCCTGGGAGCTGCAGGATTCTGTTGAATTTGGATCCTAGGGTTTTCAGACCTGGCCAAGCCTCTCTATGAAGCTTTAAGAGGAAAAGATAAGGTACCCATTGACTGGGGCTCCAAGCAAGAAAAAGCTTTCATCATCATAAAGGAAAGCTCATTGAGGCCCCGGCACTAGGGCTACCAGATGTGACACAAAACTTTAATCTTTTTGTTCACAAGAACAGCAGGGTAGCCCTAGGAGTTCTAACCCAGGAGTTTGGACCATGGCAAAGACCAGAAGCCTATCTTTCCAAGTGGATTGACCCAGTTGCCTCAGGGTGGCCCCTGTGCCTCAGGGCCCTTGCAGCCATGGCAAAATTTGTCAAGAAAGTGGATAAGCTTACCTTAGGGCAAAACTTAAATGTAAAAGTACCTCATGCTGTTGTCACCCTGACAGAAGCAAGGGAGCAGCACTGGCTGACTCATGCTTGAATGACTCAGTATCAAGGGCTGTTATGTGAGAATCTGCAGGTATGATTAGAAGCAGTGAGAACACTTAATCCTGCCACCTTTCTACCCATCACTGAGGGGGCACCCTGTGCATGATTTCCTAGAAGTCCTAAAGGAGGTTTATTCCAGAAAATCTGATCTAAGAAATAGGCCCCTGCAAAATGCGGACTTGGTATTGTTCACTGATGGCAGAAGCTTCTTAGATAAAGGGAAAAGATGAGCTGAATATACAGTGGTAACAAACTGAGATATTGAAGCACAGGCCCTGCCTGAAGGATGGTCAGTGCAGAGGGCAGAACTTTGGGCGCTAGTAAGAGCCCTAGAACTCAGGAAGAATAAGCCTACCAAAATCTACACTAACTTGCACTATGCCATTGCTACCCTGCATGTCCATGGGGCCATATATAAGAAAAGGGGGCTCTTGATAGCAAGATGAAAAGGGATCAAAAATCAGAATGAGATTTTAAAGTTACTAGAAGCAATCTGGAAGCATAAGGAAATACGCAACATCCATTGCAAAGATCACCAGAAAAGGAAAGACTCAGTATCAAAAGGAAACCAGTATGCTGACACCGCAACCAAGCTGGCTGCTAAAGAACAAGCAGCACTGGCACGGATCATTTGGCTCCAGAATTACATGAACCTCCAAAATACACTCCTCAGGAAGAGAAATGGGCCCAGAAAGAAGGGAGCAAGAAAACAATGGAAGGCTGGTGGATACTCCCAAATCATAGGGTTTATGTACCAGAACAGTTAGCCCATAAGGAAGTCCTCCAAAGAATGAACTCACTCATTTAGGAAAGGCTTCCCTAGAAGCTTTGTTAAGGAGGTACTACCTAATTGCCCATCTACCTTCCTCGTGTGTCCCAGTCTCCCAACGTTGCACTTTCTGTGCTCAGAACAATGCTAAACAAGGTCCTGTGGTACTGATAGGAGTCCAGCTCTAAGGGAAAGCTCCTTTTGAGGACTTAGAAGTAGATTTTACAGAAGTAAGGCCTAGCAGGGGGAATAAATACCTGCTAGACTTTATTTGCACTTTTTCAGGTTGGGTTGAGGCATATCCCACTTGCACTGAAAAGGTGAGAGAAGTCACTAAGGCATTACTGAAGGATACAACGCCCTACAAACCCCTCTGAGAGGAAGAATTGGGATACTAACCCCTTGGTCATCATCTCTTTCCAGCAGGAAGTAGCTAAGAGCAGTCATCACCCCTGTGCACCATAACATACCATGATCATTGCTCCACAAGGCTAAAAGAAGCTTGTGGGACAATGTGGGGGAGAATGAGGAGGAAACTGGTCTTGCAAGGTGTGTAAGTCCATAAAAACTGTGAACAATGCACTGCCCTGGGGGGGGGTCAATATCGATGCCCCCAGGACAGATTATTGAATATGGACTGGGGCCCCCAACACCTGGGGGCCTTCCTGTAAACCCACAAAAGTGGGTGGAACCATATCTGCAAGACAAAGACCCCAGAAGGTTATAAAAAGTGAGTCCCTCTGTGTATTTCTTCACTCTGATTTGGAAATTATTCCCGGAGTCCACTAGTGTTAATAAACGAAGCCCCTCCCTTTCTCTAGGAAGCATGCTTAGTATTTCTTTGGTCTTGTACAACAATCTGAGGGCAATGAAAATTAAGGAAAAAATAAACAAATGGGAATACATAAAAATAAAACGTTTCTGCACAGCCAAAGAAACCATCAACTGTATGGAAGAATATATTTGCCAATGTTATATCCAATAAGGGCCTAATCTCCAAAATATTTAGGGAACTCATACATCTTAACAAAAGGAAGATAAACAATCCAATCAAAAAATGGACAAAGGACTTAGCTAATTTTCAAAAATGGACATATAGAAGGCCAAGAGACAAATGAAATCATGCTCAAAGTCACTAATCATCTGAGAGATGCAAATCAAAACAACAATGAGGTACCATCTCACACCTGTCAGAATGGTTATCATCAACAAATCAACAAACAAAAGTGCTGGTGAAGTTGTGGAGAAAAAGGAACCCTCATGCACTGCTAGTGGGAATGCAGACTGGTGCAGCCACTGTGGAAACAGTATGGAGTTTCCTCAAAAAATTAAAAATTGAATTCCCATTTGACCCAGTAATACACTTCTAGATATATATCCCAATAAATCAGAAACATCATTCAAAAAGGACATATGCACCCCTATGGTCATAGCAGCACTATTTACAGCCGAAATGCCCATGAGCAGATGAGTGGATTAAAAAACTGTGGTACGGGGAGCCATCCGTTCAGATGTAGAGACCGTACCATGTTGAAGGGAAAGTGGATATTATCAGAAGCCTGAAAATCTACAACTGTGGCACCCATCGAACAGCTGCAAATGCCAGAATACCAGTCCTCAGTTGGTGCAAACACATGGATTCAGAGGACTTCTACACTCCACCATGAAAAAGTGGCTGTTGGGGCTGGCATGATCCATGAATGTGGAAGGGGGTCATCAGAGCTGCTAACAGAGGGGATCACTAAAAAGCCACCCATTTTGATCTGATGAAGAAGGACAGCCCGGGAGTTTTAAAAGTGTGCCAGCTGCTTGGACAGGAGGGGGGGGGAAGGGGACTGCATAGACTTGCACTCTTTCCTCTTCAAATCCTTGCTTCTGATTGCTAAGCCTAATACATAGGATCACCCAGTTGGAGACAACCTAGGAGATTGCAGGGGAAAGTTGTTTTTCTGGAGCCTGGGGATCAGAGTGGGGAGTGACCTTCAGAGAACCACCTCTGAGACAAGCCACTCCCATAAACCGGTATTGAGTGCTACAGAGAAAGCAGAATCTAATCACAGGCTAGAGAGGACCTATAGTGTCCGAGGTCAATCTAGAAACACTGCCACCCAGGAGCTGAATCACAAATTGACATTTGTGTAATCACAAATAAAGGAATAAAGAAAATAAGACACACGGCTTCCTTAAAAATCAGGACTGGCTTATAATACTGAGGAGTAGTGGAATGCAGGGAATTGCAAAACTGTTCTGAATAGGAAATAGGCTTGCCAAACTGAACAATAGAGAAAATGAATGACTTCACTACTGCACATTCTATTTTTTTTATTTTTTTTTACTTTTTTATTTATATTTTTCATCTTTTCCTTAAGAAACTGTTTTTTTCTTTCTTCCTCACTTGATTGTACCTTTTTAATTGTTACATTTTTATTTTCAATCAGTATTATTACTACTACTATTTTATATTTTTGTTAAAAAAAAAACTGTCATTTTGCTGAGATCGATTTGGCTCAGTGGATAGAGCCTCTGCGTGTGGACTGAAAGGTTCCAGGTTCGATTCCAGTCGAGGGCATGTACCTTGCTTGTGGGCACATCTCCACTGTGGGGCGTGCAGGAGGCAGCTGATCGATGTCTCTCTCTCATTGATGTTTCTGACTGTCTATCTCTCTCCCTTCCTCTCTGTAAAAAATCAATAAAATATGTTTTTTTAAAAGTGTCATTTTATTTTATCTTAATTTTACTTTGGGATTAGTGTTCTACATACTATTTTCATCTATCCTTCAGCATCATTTTACTCTATCTCAACACTACTTTTATGCCATCACTCTCTTCATAACTTTTCCCCTGTTGTGGCTCTGTTTCTATTATCCTTTCCTACTTTAGATTTTCCCTATTCTTTCTTTTTACCCCCTGTTAAAATTTTATCCTACTTATATATCTAACTTCCAATCCCCTGCTCCAAGTCATACACACCTCTCTCTTCACTGTCTTCACTAGCCAAAAAATTGTTTTTCTCTCTGTCTTTCTGTTGTTGTTTGATTAAATGTTGGTTATATTGATTTTCATGCTTTTGTGTGAGATTGTTTTGCTTATTCTGATTTTCTTTGTTTTGTTTGTTTTGTATTTGTTTGTTTATTGCTTGTATTTTCCCTCACCTCACTTGATATTAGTTGTTGTTTGTAGTTTGTATTATTCTCCAGGTACTTGCTGATGGCATTTGTAGGGATTAGTGGCTGTTCTATTGGAATTTACTCCTCATATACATAGTTCATTCCCCTTTTCTTTTTTATACTGTATCTTTTCTCTCTTACTTTTTTTTCTCCTAATTTCATTTTGGCACTCTTTTTTGTCTCTCTCTCCTTTCAGTCCTATCCACTAATTTGCCTCTCTCTGTTGGTCACCTTTTATCTGTGGTTATCAATACTGTGAATACATTTCTACTCAGTGCCTTGTACCTGGTTGTATAGTATTTTATGCCTTTAAATCAACGCAGGAAAGAACTACATAAACAACACGTGGAGAAGAGAGATCATGAGAAGACAAAGAAACAGTCCTCGTATGAAAGAAAAGCAGGCATCACAAGAAAAGGAAGTAAACAAAATGGAGGCAAGCAAACTGCCAGAGAAAGAATCCAGAGAAATGGTCAAAAGGTGGTTGAAAAGAATGGAAGACAAAATTGAAAATACGTGTAAGAACCAAGAGGAAATGAAGAAGAACCAAGAAGAAATGAAAAATGACATCACTGCTCTAAAGAACTCAATAGACTAGAGTAGAGTAGAAAAAGCAGAGGACCACATCAGTGAGCTAGAAGACTTGTCAAATAGGAAAAAAACAGTCAAATAGAGCAGCTTCTAGAAAAAAAAAATTAAAAAGGAGGAGAGCCTAAGGGAACTTTGGGACAACACGAAACAAAACAATATCCACATAAGAGGGCTTCCAAAAGGAATGGAAACTAAACAAGGAATAGAAAACCGGTTTGAAGAAATAATGACAGAAAACTTTGCTGATATAGGGGGGAAAAAAAACCACAAATCCAAGAAGCTCACAGAGTCCCAAGTAAAATGAACCACAAAAGATCAACGCCAAAGCACATTATAATTAAACTGGCAAACACCAACGACAAAGTACGAATCTTAAAAGTGGCCAGAGAGAAACAGAAAGTTACCTACAAAGGAACCCCCATCAGACTAGTGACTGAATTTTCAACAGAAACTCATCAGGCCAGAAAGGAATGGAATAAAATATACAAAGTCAAGCAAAAGAAGGGTTCTGAATCCAAGAATACTGTACCCAGCAAGGCTATCAATCAAAATTGAAGGTGAAATCAGGAGTTACACCGACAAAAAAGGACTAAGGGAATTTATTACCACCAAACCAGCAATGCAAGATATGCTATAGGGCTTGCTGTAAAAAAAAAAAAAAAAAAAAAAAAAAAAAAAAAAAAAAAAAAAAAAAAAAAAAAAAAAAACAAAAAAAAAAAAAAAAAAAAAAAAAAA
>PVJN01011079.1:9764-30061 GCA_004026805.1 Lasiurus borealis | reverse complement strand
TAACAGACTGGAAAAGAAAACATGACCCATATATCTGCTGTCTAAAAGAAACCCACCTCAAAAAAAAATGACACACTCAGGATGGGGGTGAAGGGATGGAAAGATGTTTTTTAAGCGAGTGGGAAAAAAAACCTTGAGTACCAATACTTATATCTAACAAATTAGATCTCAAAGTGAGGGACATAACAAGAGATAAGAAAGGCCACTTCATAATACTAAAGGGAACAATCCAACAAGTAGAAATAACTCTGGTAAACATATATACACCAAATACAGAAAACACCAAATACATTTAAAAAACAAAAAACTTATGGAGGATATCAAGGGGGAGACTGACAGCAATACAATCA
This sequence comes from Lasiurus borealis, assembly GCA_004026805.1. Lineage (NCBI taxonomy): Eukaryota > Metazoa > Chordata > Mammalia > Chiroptera > Vespertilionidae > Lasiurus > Lasiurus borealis. The sequence goes on along the minus strand of PVJN01011079.1, from coordinate 29,711 downwards.
TTGTAGGAGACTTTCATACCCCATTATCACCATTGGACAAATCCTCTAAACAAAAAATCACCAAAGAAACATCAATCCTAAATGACTCATTAGACCAGATGGAATTAATTAACATCTTCAGAACATATCACCCCCAAACCACAGAATATACAATCTTCTCAAGTGCACATGCGTCCCTTTAAAAGACCAGCCAAGACTGGTTTGGCTCAGTGGATAGAGCATCGGCCTACAGACTGAAAGGTCCCAGGTTCGATTCTGGTCAAAGGCATGTACCTTGCTTGCAGGCACATCTCCACTGTGGGGCGTGCAGGAGGCGGCTGATCAATGTCTCTCTCTCGTCGATGTTTCTGACTTTCTATCTCTCTCCCTTCCTCTCTGTAAAAAATCAATAAAATATATTTTAAAAAAATAAAAATAAAAATAAACCAAAATAAATAAATAAAAGATAGACCATATGTTGGGTCATAGGCAAAGTCTCTTCAAATTCAATAAGATAGAAATCATATCAAGCATCTTCCAGATCACAATGGCAAAAAATTGGAAATCAACTACAATAAAAACAATCCAAAAAAAAAAATCAAACACATGCAGACTAAATAGCATGCTATTAAAAAATGACTGAGTTCCAAGAGAGATCAAAGAAGAAATAAAAAACATCATGGCAACAAATGACAATGACAACACAACATCCAAAATCTATGGGACACAGGGAAAGCAGTAATGAGAGACAAGTCCATAGCTCTACAAGCTTACTGCAAAAAACAAAAACAAAAACAAAAATCAATAAAACAAGAAACAATGGTAATAAATTACCTAAGCCTACAACTCAAAGAGTTATAAAGAGAGCAACAAGAAAAGCCCAGTATTAGCAGAAGGAAAGAAATAATAAATATCGGAACAGAGATAAACAACATAGAGACCAAAGAAACAATACAAAAGATCAACAAAACCAAGAGTTGGTTCTTTCAAAGGATAAATGAGATTGATGAACCTCTAGCCAGGCTCACCAAGAATAAAAAAGAGAGGATCCAAATAAACAAAATCAGGAATGAAAGAGGAGAAATAACAACAGACCCCACCAAAGTACAAAGGATTATTTAAAAAAATACTACGAAAAATTCTATTCCAACAAACTGGACAACCTGTAGGAAATGGACATATTCCTAAAAAACTATAACCTTCTCAAACTATATCAGGAAGAATTTAAACATCTCAATAGGCCAATAACTATGGAAGAAAATGAAGCAGTCATCAAAAAGTTTCCAGAAAACCACAGTCCATGTCCAGAAGGCTTCAAAGGGGAGTTTTATCAAATTTTAAAGGAAGAATTAAAACCTATCCTCCTCAAAATTGCAAAAAATACAAGAAGGAACACTTTCAAGCTCCTTCTATGAAGCCAGGGTCACTCTAATACCAAAACCAGATAAAGACAACACAATGAGAGAGAATTACAAACCAATATCCCTCATAAACATAGTCAAAATCCTCAACAAAATTCTAGCAAATCGGATCCAGAAATACATCAGAAAGATCATACACTATGACCAAGTAATATTTATCCCAGCAACTGAAGGATGGTACCATATCAACAAATCAATAAACATGATACATCACATCAATAAATTGAGAGATAAAAATCACATAGCTATATCAATTGATGCAGAAAAAGCATTTGACAAAATACAACACCATTTCATGATAAAAACTCTCAACAAGGTGGGAATAGAAGGATCATACCTCAACATCATAAAAGCTATAAATGACTAATCCACAGCCAACATCATACTCAATGGGCAAAAACTAAAACCATTTCCCCTAAGAACAGGAACAAGACAGGGATGCCCATTCTCACCACTCCTGTTCAACATACTATTGGAAGTATTAGCCATTGCAATTAGACAAGAAGAAGAAATAAAAGGCATCCAAATTGGAAAAGCAGTAGTAAAGCTGTCCTTATCTGCAGATGGCATGATATTGTATATAACAAACATAAAAGACTCCATCAAAAAACTAATATACTTAATAAATGAATTTGATAATGTAGCAGGATACAAAATTAATGCCAAGAAATCTATGGCATTTTTATACACCAATAGTGAAATTACAGAAAAAGAGACTAAAAAAGCAATCCCATTTACCACCACATCAAACAAATTAAGATACATAAGAATAAACTTAACTAAGGAAGTAAAAGACCTCTACCTGGAAACTACAGGACACTGAAAAAAGAGACAGAGGAAGATGTAAAGTAATGGAAGAATATAACATGCTCATGGATTGGTAGAATCAACATCAGATTGAACTGAGAAGCATTATGCTAAGTGAAATAAGCCAATCTGAGGAAGGAAAAGCAATCTATAGATTCAATGCACACCCCATTAAAATACCAACCACATATTTCCAGACCTAGAAAGAACTCTCCAACATTCATCTGGAATTAAAAAAAAAAAGACCCTGAATAGCCACAGTAATCCTAAGAAAGAAGAATAAAGTAGGCGGGATCTCAATACCAGATTTCAAGCTGTATTACAAAGCCACTGTTCTCAGCATTGCCTGGTACTGGCACAAAAACAAACATATAGATTAATGTAATAGAATAGAGAATCCAAATATCTATCCAATTAATATTTGACAAAGGAGGCATGAACATACAATGGAGTCAAGACAGTCTCTTCAATAAACGGTGTTGGGAAAATTGGAGAGATAGATGCAAAAAATGAAACTAGACCACCAACTTACACCATAAATAAAAATAAACTCAAAATGAATACAGAACTTAAACATAAGATGTGAAATCACGAAAATACTAGAGGAATCCACAGGCAGCAAAATCTCAGACATATGCTGAAGGAACTTCTTCACTGATATTGCCCATAGGGCAATGGAAGCTAAAAAGAAAATAAAGAAATGGAACTATCAAAATAAAAAGCTGTTTCACAGCAAAAGAAATCATCAACAAAACAACAAGAAAGCCCACTGCATGCTAGAACATATTTGCAAATGTTATCACTGATAAAGGTTTAATCTCCAACATCTACAGGCAACTTATACAATAATAAAAGGAAGATAAATGATCTAATTTAAAAAAAAATGGGCAACGGACCTACATAGAATATTTTCAAAAGAAGACAGAACGAAGGCCAAGAGACACATGAAAACATGCTCAAAGTCACTAATTATCTGAGAGATGCCAATCAAAACGACAATGCAATACCATCTCATACCTGTCAGAATAGCTATCATCAGCAAATAAACAAACGACAAATGTTGGTGAGGATGTGGAGAAAAAGGAACCTTTGTGCACTGCTGGTGGGAATGTAGACTGGTGCAGCCTCTGTGGAGAGCAATATGGAGTTTTCTCAAAAAACTAAATATGGAACTCCCATTTGACCTAGTAATCTCACAGCTAGGAATATATCCTAAGAAACTAGAAACACCAATCAGAAAGGATTTATGCACCTCTTTGTTCATAGCAGCACATTTTACAATAGCTAATATTTGGAAACAGCCTCGGTGCTTGTCAGCAAGTGACTGGACCAGAAAACTATGGTACATCTACACAATGTAATATTATGCTGCCATAAAAAAGAAAGAATTCTTACTATTTGCAGTAACCTGGATGGAACTGGAGAGGATTATGCTACGTGAAAATTTCCAGTCAATGAAAGAAAAGTACCACATGATATCATTCATTTATGGATAATAAAGAACATTATAAACTGTTGAACAAAAGAGGCAGTAAAGCATCAAACAGACTGTCAAATTACAGAGGGAAGGTTCTGGAGTGGTGTGTTAGATATCAACCGAAGGACTTGTATGCATGCATATAAGCATAATCAATGTACACAAGACACTGGGAGGTGAGGGAATGTATTCAGAGTGGAGTTGGGGTGGAATGGGAAGATATGTACACGTGCAATACAGTAATTTAAAAAAATGAAAAAAAAAACTTTGGTACATCTACACAAAGGAATACTACGTTGGAGTAAATAGGAAAGAATTCTTTCCATTTGCAACAGCATGGATGGAACTGGGGAGAATTATGCTAAGTGAAATAAGCCAATCTTAGGAAGATAAATATCGCATGATCTCACTCATATGTGTAATATAATGAACAACATAATCAATCAACAAAAAATAGATCCAGAGTCAGAGAAGCCTGGAATAAACCATCAAACTTCAGAGGCAAGGCGGCGAGGGAGGGTGGGGGGTGTTGAAGAGATCAACCAAAGGGGGTGAGAGCATTTGCTGGAGGGTGGAATGGCCAAGAAAGAGGTCAATGGGGGGGGGGGAGGAGACATATGTAATACTGTATGTGGTACTTTAAACAATAAAGAATTTTTAAAAAGGAAATACATCACCTGTAACAATATCAGTATTAAAGAACAGCTTGGGAACAAAAAGAAAAGGACATATATATTAACCCTTTTTCTAGCCAATACCTACCAAAGTTACTTATGTCAATTTTTGTGACTGTTTTTAAATAGGTTTGGTTTTTTTTAACCATTTAAGTGGACAGACAATAGAAATCACTATTGCTATCAAGGTTGAATATTGGAATGCTGAAAGCAATGTATCAGTACATTCATGCATAAAAAAAAAAAATAAGACTTCTCAAATTTCTTCCCTTGGAAAGTTGGAGTCGTTTTCTGCTACCATGGGAGATAAACTGAGGTCTCGAAACAAACAACTAAGAGGCCAGAACTACCTTGGCTTGCTCAAAGTAGAAAATGTATAAGAACTTTCCATGTTTTCTTTAACTGTTCTTTCCAAGCCTCTCGAGGCACTTGAATGGAAATCAGAATTATAAAGTAAATATGGGAGACTGCATGACAGCCTATAGCAGTGGTTCTCAACTTTTCTAATGCCATGACCCTTTAATACAGTTCCTCATGTTGTGGTCACCCTCAACCATAAAATTATTTTCCTAACAGGTTGAAAACTGCTAGCAGGGTCACCTAAGACCATCGGAAAACACAGATATTTACATTACGATTCATAACAGTAGCAAAATTACAGTTATGAAGTAGCAATGAAAATAATTTTATGGTTGAGTGTCACCACAACATGAGGAACTGTATTAAAGGGTCATCGCATTAGAAAGGTTGAGAACCACTAGCCTAGAGCATCCTCAGACTACAAATACTTAAATCTAGATAAAGAACTTCATGAATATGACAACAAATTGCATCCAATACCTTGGGTTCCAATGAGAACTATGAGAAAGCAAATCCAAACCCTCAAGTTTGCTGTAATGAATAATGTGGGTGTTTCTAAGGCTCCACTAAAAAACTAGTGTGTTTTTTATATTAAATAGTTATTTTGGGATGGCTTATAATGTCTTAGAAAATTGTACTCAGATACCAGTTTGTTATTCCAGAGAATAGTCAAGTTCAAATAGTTAAGAAAGTTAGATTTCAATCATTAATCAGGAATAGTTAATTTAAATCATGTATGCTACAAAAGTCCACTCTTAGTGCGTGGCCTTCTGTTTGTTATTGGATTCTCCACAAATTCGAGATAACATAAGCCTCAGTTTTAGAAAGTAACTACTATATACTTGCATGAATATATAAAACGTTTACTTATCAACTTTGCTGATGAACCAACGGGAGAAAAGATTATCTAATTCACTGGAAGGCAGAATTCCAATTCAAAATATTTGCAATAGTCTAAAACCAACAATAATTAAATTATACAAATGCGTGATGGTGGAAAGCTGACTTGGCAGCAGTTCATGTGCCAAGAACTTGGTTACTTAGCTGACCACAAATGCATTTGAATCAAAAGTGTACTTTGGCCTCTAAAATGATTAATTTTTAGAGACTGTAATTTGCATTGACAAAATTGTGTCTAGTTATTCTTTCTGTATACTCATCTGACCAATCTACATTTGGAATACTCTTGTCCAGTTTTTGGCACGACATCTTGAGAAGCAATGGCAGCCTCAGAATTTCAATGTAGAAAGGGCTATGATACTGAAGTACTTAGGAGTGTGTGTAATTTACTTGAATAATTTTAGTAAAAGGAAAAATAGATGAAGCAAGCATGTCAAAATGCTAGCACCTGTTAAATCTAGGTACATGGGAGCTCATTATGTGAATCTATTTTTTCTGTATGAAATTGTCGTACTAAATGATAAAAGTAAGAGGACTCAGTGCAGCAATCTGTTCGGTAGGTGTTGAAGTGGCTAGGGAAATTGTCTTAAAACTGCCTTTCTATAACAAGCACATGTTGTTGGTTTCTTAGATGGTGTATTCATTTGAATTGGCCTTGATGGGAATGAATAGAGATATAGAGGGCTAAAGTTAAAGTTCCTCAATATATTATCATTATTGAAAAGTCTTAATAAATCCCTTACTCCAGACTTGAAAAGGACCATAGAAAATGTTAAGGGAGCATAGGTAGTATCAAGTGTTCCTAGTGTGAGCATCTATCCTCCAGCCGCCCCTCCAATAAGGAGACCAGATCCAGAAGGAGGTTACAATTAGCACCAATAATCCATTTCATCCTAGGTGTCTAACAAGACTAATCCTGACATGTCTTAATCCCTGCTTACCCCAGTCATCTCCACAAGTCCTAGCCCCTCAGCATGCATCATTACCTCAATTCCCAACACGTTAAGTCTCCATATATTCTCTAATCTGACTCAATATCCTCTTATCAATGTACTCCAAAGCCCTCCTTCCCTGCTCTCTGAAACTCAGAGCCCATCATCAGCAAGTTCCCCTATATTCTAAGCATTTCATTCCACTCCTTGTTCTAAATGAAGTTTGGCTCTTCCCTGAATCTCTGCTTCCACACAGCCCTCTCAAACAGTGAATGATTTCTTTTCCACATCTTTCATACCACTCACTGGACCTGGAGGTAGAGGATTGACCTCCTTCTTCCTCTTTGCCATTTCCAGGCCATGTCTCCTCCCTCTTATATCAGAAATGCCAGCCCACTAAAAGTGTGGACCATCAGGCTATACCATTACCACCACTCCTTATGGCTAGACTCCACAAATCTCTCAGTAACTTCCTTTTGTTCATTCATTAGAAATGTTAGCACCTGGCTCACAGTCTTTTTCTCCCACCATTTCTCCTGTTATTTCAATATCCACTTCAGGATATAGCCAATCTCTTGGTCCCATTATCCCTTGACATCACTTCTAATAGCATTTTTCCCCATAATCCCAGGCCAGCCATACATGCTTCTGATCATACTCTAGAAGTCATTACCTATAATTGCATTGCACCACAATTTCAACCTCAATCCTCCCACATAATCTACATCTCCAATCCATGGATAATACTACACAAATTGTCTATCTGTCCTTTCATGTATTCTTTTTCCACACTACCCTGCTAAATCCCAGGTTCTATCATTGTAGCCACTGCCTTGAATAGATCTACAAGTGGGAGAGGTATCCATGTAATCCTTCCATCAGACTTAACCCTGGTTCAGAACAACTCCACCTATGCAGCAAAATGGCCCCACTTTAGATTTAATTTTAATTTAATTTTACCTCAAGTTTGCCTTCAAACAATGCCTAATAATCCTAAAGGCTTCCAGTCAGTTTACTGTCGTTCTCTCCAAGACAACTATTTCATACTGCTCCTCCATGAGGAAACCCCAAACAATTCCCCTTCATAATTCTCAGCTGATGATTTCATTTCTTATTTAATAGAGAAAATACAATCAGAAGAGAACTACTTCATCTTCAAACCCACAAGTCTAACAACTCACCTGCATATACCCTGAGGTCTCTCTTGTTTCTGTGGAGCAGCTTTCCACATTCCCATAAGGCCATTCCTCCAACTTGTGCACAGTATCACTTCCACTCTCAGCTATTCAAGCATTTTGCTCCAGTAGTTAACCCCTCTCTCTGTGTTGTCACCAATTTTTCTTTCCATCAATGTGCTGATGGATTCTTCCCATCAGAATATAAACACAATACAAAATCTCTCTTTTAAAACAAACAAAAAACTCCTTTAGCCACATATCCACCTCCAGTTACTGCACAATTTTTTCTCCTTTTTATAGCAAAATTCCTCAAAATAGTTGTCTATGTTTCTCTTCTCATTTCCTCAACTCTAATTCTCTCCTAAACCCATGTCAAAAAGGCTTGTGTCTCCATGCTACTGAAAGTGACACCATTCTTATCAAGGTTGTCAAAAACCTTCATCTTGCCAAAGGTAGAAGAAAACTCCTATTCATCTCATTAAACTTCTCAACATTTGGCTCACTTGATTACTCCTTCCTTTTTGAACCATATTTTGACTTCAGTGACCATAGTCCCCCATGTTGTTTTTTCCTACAATAGGGTGGGGGCAAAAGTAGGTTTACAGCTATGAGTATATGAAACAGTTTATTCTTGTATTATTATTGATTATTTCATTATTTTCCATATGAACAACTGTAAACCTACTTTTGTGCCACCCTATGCATCTCAGATACTTTTTCTCATTATCCCTTGCTGGTTCTTCCCCATCTTCCCAACCTCTAACCATTGGAGTGCTCCATGGATCAGTTCTTGAATGTTTTCTCTATACACTGAGAACTCCCAAATGGCAATCTCAAGCCCAGACTTTCCTCTGAGCTCCAGATTATTCACTCCTTATTTCTACATAGATGTCTAATAAGCAACTCAAATTTAATATATATTCCAAACAGAACTCTTATCCTGTCTCTTCCATCTGTCCCCTCACCCAGTCCTCCCCACTTTAATTACTGCCCCATTTCTCATCCAGTTGTTCAGGTCAAAACCCTAGGGCCACATGTTTGCTGCTCTATTGACTAATGAGTTTGTCAACTACTGACCTAGACTCTTGATTCCAATAATTACAGGCTGTTGTTGTTCCTTGTGATTAAGCTCCTATCCCAGTGGTCAGCAAACTCATTAGTCAACAGAGTGGCAAACCGTGGCTCGCAAGCCGCATGTGGCTCATGAGCCTTAGTTTGCCAACCACTGCCCTAGGGTATAATTCCTAAATCCTTCTTCCTCACATAACACATTAGTCCTTCATTAAACCCTGTTGGCACTGCTTTCTAATTCAGTCCAACTTCTCACCACCTCAAAAGCACCATCACCTGTTCTTTGAATTATTTCAAGAGCTATTTAACTATTTCCTCTGCTTCTATTCTTTCCTTCTCTTTTTCTCCTCTGTTTCTATTCTTGTCCCCTAGTCTGTTCTCCATAAAATGGCAATAGTTAGCTGTTTTAAAGGTAATTCATAGCACTTCATTTTCCTATCTAAAATCTTCCAATCATGATTAGAATAAAATTTAAATTTTGCACTGACTTTTCTCAGCCTGACTTGCCCACTTAGATTTATTCTGGTCTCCATTCAAATACCATTTCTTCAGAGAAGTATTTAAGTGATGACTCTACCTAAATAACACCACCAACTATCTAAAATATCACCCTCAACAATCTTTATTCCCTTCCCTTGTTTTATTTTCTATTGTAATACCTATCACGTCTGTTATTATTTATTTGATTACTTGCTTTTTATCTATCTCCTATGCTTAGAATGAAAGCTTCTGGAAAGCAGAGGTACTGTCGGTTTCACCTATTGAGCACATAGTACTTACATGCTCAATAAATATTTTTTTTAATTAGTGACTTTATCCAAAGAAAAAATTACCAGGATAAGATGGAAACCATGACATAGCTTATAAGAAAGAAGAATAAACATACCCCAACTATCTTATCTAAAACTCTGAACAGAGAAATAAATACTAAAGTTACAGGGTAGAAATTACAGAGGCAGGAGGGGAAAAATTCTAAAAACCAGAACCCAAATAAGCTGCTCCATGAGAAAGTGAACTATTAAATATTTATTTCAGTGATGGGAGGACCAACATTTATTGGGATCCTGCTTTATTCCAGGTTTTATACAAGGCCCTTAATAAAGGTTAGACACATTGCTTCACTTTGTTTTATCTTCACAACTATATGAGGCAGATTTAATTATCATCATCTCCATTTTACAGATGAAAAAGTTAATCTCATGAGTCCAAAGTGGATCCTTTTTACTGTACTGACACCAAATGCTTCAGTTGAGCAACTCCTATCTCACAGGGAGATTATAGAGCATCAATTTGTCAAGTGTGCTCCTCAGACACTTGGCAATCCCCAAAATTCTGTCAAGTGTTAATGAGGTCAAATCCATTTTTATAATAATACTAGAGGCCTGATGCATGAAAATTCATGCACTGGAGGGGGAGTCCCACAGCCCTGCCTTCCCCCTCTCACAGTCTTGGAGCCCTCAGGGGCAGGAGGTGACCCAGCAATCAGGGGAAGGCAATGCCCCTAACATACCTCTACTGCTGCCACTGCCAGCAGTGCAAGCCTCAGCCAGTCCTGGTTATATGAACCTCAGGAGGCCTTGGGTGGCTGGGCAGCCACCAGCCAAGGCTTGTCTGTACCTCAGGCAAGCCGAAGTATCTGACATCTGAGGCTTGCCTGCTGGGGGCTGAGGGGACTGGGGGACTCTGGAGGCAGGTTCATGCAGTGGCCAGACCTGCCTAGGTGCAGGCCTGGCCATGCTAAGCCTGCCACCCCAGCAGGGCTGAGGGGACTGGCCACCACCACCTTGTGGCTGTGGGTGCTGCCATCTTTGAGGGTGTGATAGTCAATTAGCATATTCCCTCCTTATTGGCTATAAGCACCACCATCTTTGAGGGTGTGGCAGCCAATTAGCATATGTCCTCCTTATTGGCTGTGGGTGCCGCCATATTTGTGAGGGTGTAACAGTTAATTAGCATATTCCCTCTTTGTAAGATAGATCAATAATATTATTTGTTTTTTTTCACTTTCATTCTTTTATGAATCTACAGAATTATCTAGAAGTTATATAACATACTATGAGTCATTGTTCTGACAGTAAAGAAATGTGTGTTTAATGGTGAAACTACAGAAAGAGAGACTAAAAAAGCAATCCCATTTACCATCGTACCAAAAAAAAATTGAGATACCTAGGAATAAACCTAACTAAGTAGGTAAAAGACCTATATGTAGAAAACTAAAAGACACTGAAAAAAGAGATAGAGGAAGACGTAAACAGATGGAAGAACATACCATGCTCATGGATTGGGAGAATCAACATCATTAAAATGTACATACTACCCAAAGTAATCTATAGTTTCAATACACTACCCATTAAAATGCCAACGACATATTTTACAGACCTAGAAAGAACTTTTCAAAGATTCAACTAGAACAACAACAACAATCATTTGGTCACCCCTCACGAACCCACCTGCCACAACAACAAAAAAGACCACAAATAGCCACAGCAATCCTGAGAAAGAAGAATAAAGTAGGTGGAATCTCAATACCAGATTTCAAGCTATATTACAAAGCAACTGTTCTCAAAACAGCCTGGTACTGGCACAAGAACAGACATATAGACCAATGGAATAGAATAGAGAATCTAGATGTCCACCCAAACCACTATGCTCAATTAATATTTGACAAAGGAGGCATGAACATACAATGGAGCCAAGACAGCCTCTTCAATAACCGGTGTTGGGGAAAATTGGACAGATACATGCAAAAAAATGACACTGGACTATCAACCTACACCACATACAAAAATAAACTCAAAATAATACAAGACTTAAACATTAGACAGGAAATCATGAAAATACTAGAGGAATCCACAGGCAGCACAATCTCAGACATATGCCGAAAGAACTTCTTCACTGATACTGCTCCAAGGGCAATGGAAGCTAAAGAAAAAATAAAGAAAAGGGACTAAATCAAAATAAAAAGCTTTTCCATCCAGGTTGCTGCAAATGGTAAGAGTGCCTGCACAGCAAAAGAAACCATCAACAAAACAACAAGAAAGGCCATTGTATTGGAGAACATATTTGCAAATGTTATCACTGATAAAGGTTTAATCTCCAACATCTACAGCTAACTTATACAACTTAATAAAAGGAAGATAAATTATCCAATAAAACAATGGGCAACGGACCTAAATAGAACCTTTTTGAAAGATGACAGAAGGAAGGCCAAGAGACACATGAAAACATGCTCAAAGTCACTAATTATCTGAGAGATGGAAATCAAAACAGCAATGCGATACCATCTCACACCTGTCAGAATGGCAATCATCAACAAATCAACAAACGACAAGTGTTGGCAAGGATGCAGAGAAAAATGACCCTTTGTGCACTGTTGGTAGGAATGCAGACTGGTGCAGCCATTGTGGAGAACAGTATGGAGTTTCCTCAGAAAACTAAAAATGGAACTCCCATTTGATCCAGCAATCCCACTCTTAGGAAATTATCTTAAGAAATCACAAACACCAATCAGAAAGGATTTATGCATCCCTATGTTCATAGCAGAACAATTTACAATAGCTACAATTTGGAAACAGCCTAGGTGCCCGTCAGCAGATGAGTGGATCAGAAAACAGTGGTACATCTACACAATGGAATTCTATGCTGCCATAAAAAAAGAAGGAATTCTTACCATTTGCAGTAACCTGGATGGAACTGGAGACCCTTATGCTAAGTGAAATAAGCCAGTCAATGAAGGAGAAACACCACATGATATCACTAATTTGTGGATAATAAAGAACATTATAAACTGATGAACAAAAAGATAGATACAGATGCAGTAAAGCATCAAACAGACTGTCAAATTACAGCAGGAAGATTAAGGAGAGGTGGGGTAGATAAGAGATCAACCAAAGGACTTGTATGCATGCATATAAGCATAACCAATGAACACAAGACACCGGGGGGTTGGGTTATGCCTGGGAGGGGGGGTAATGGGAAGATATGTATACATGTAACACAATAAAAAAAAGAAAAAAAAGAAATGTATGTTGTATATTCTTTTATATTTTTATTTTTCTAAGTTAAATTTTTTCACATCATAGATATTGATAGACTAGAGGCCCAGTGCATGAAATTCATGCATGAGGATGGTCTCCTCAGCCCAACCTATACTCTATTCAATCTGGGACCCTTTAGGAGATGTCCAACTGCTAGTTTAGGCCCAATCCTGGGACCACTGGCTCCTAACTGCTCAATTGCCTGCCTGCCTGATCCTCCTAACTGCTCCCACTGCTAGCCTGGTCTCCTGCAACTGCCCCCCTTGCTGGCCTAGTCACCCCTAACTGTCCTCCACCACCCGGGTCACCCCTAACTGCTCCCTGCCTGCCAGTCTGGACACTCCTTACTGCCCCCCTGCCAGCCTGTTCACCCCAACTGCCCCCCTGCTGTCCTAGTTGCCCCTAACTGCCCTCCTGCCAGGCAAGTAACCCCTTATTGCCCCCCATGCTGGCCTGGTTGCCCCCAAATGCCCCTCCCACTGGTCTGGTCACCCCTCATTGACCCCCTCTGCTGGTCTGGTTGCCCCTCATTGCCCCACATGCCGACCTGATTGCCCCCAACTGCTTCACGGGCCTGGTTGCCCCATGCAGCTTGCTGTTCAGTTGTTTGGTCACCCCTCACTAGCCCCTCTGCTGGCCTAGTTACCCCACATAACCTTCTGCTCAGTCGTTTGGTCACTAACCCCCCTGCCAGCCTGGTCACCCCATGAAGCCTGCTTCTCAGTTATTTGATTGCCCCTCAGTGGCCCCCACTTCTCAATCATTTGGTCACCCCTCACTAACCCACCTGCCAGCCTGGTTGCCCCATACACCTTGCTGCTCAGTCATTTGGTCATCTCACACCAACCGCCCTGCTGGCTTAGTCACCCCACGTAGTCTGTTCAGTCATATGTTCAGTTGCAATGGTCACTTAGGCTTTTATATATAAAGATATGAATCACAGAAACAAAAGCGCTTTGGGGTTCTTGATAATTTTTAAGAGTATAAGTGACCCTAAGATCATAAAGTATGTGAACCATAGCTGAGGATGAATGGGAGATCTAAGATTCCAAAGCTTCTGAAGTCTCTTCCAATTCAAAGATGCAAGGATTGCAATGGCATTGTTTGAAAAACAGAGTTAACTGCAAAGCTTGTTTTGATTAAACTCCTGGATATGAAAATTCTTTGTCAAATGTCTGTATCTTCTATGATGCCTTGGTCACTATAATGGAATTTTTCTTGAAGACCCAGTACCCTATATGTCCTCAGGGACATCAGAGCCTATGGCTAGAGATGCAAAAAGTAAATAATAAAATATATTCAGCCTCAACATTTGTTAGTTTTGGTCTATAGAATTTCTTTACTTGATATTTCATTGTAGATGTTTGTTTAAATTATAAAAAATTTAAAATCACTAATGTACATTAGCTTGTTTGTTGTTTTTTTTTTTGTATGCTTTTTGAATCACAATTTTCTTTTAATAAACAAGTAATGAGGAAAAGAGAGTGGGCAAAAAAAGAGAAATTTACTTAACTAAACACATACTCTATGTCAGCTAAAGTATATGCTTTAGCTGTTATTTGCTGAGTAACTACTATACCAGTCACTTTATTCGGTTTTTGATATACATTGTCTCCAATTCTCACAAAGATGCTGGGTAAAAGGTATTATCAAGTATATGATAGAATGTCCAAAATAAAATGGCTGCAATAAATACCTTTCCTACATACATGCCTTTGGGTAGTTCCTTCCCACCATGCTCTGAGTCTGGTCATATGATTTACTTTGACCAATGTGACAATAGCAAATAAAAACAAACTGATACTCAAAAAGTGTTTACACACTGAATCTTGCTCTCCCTTGATGCTCTTGGTAATCATCATGCACCGCATAAATGATCCAAGCTAACACAATAAGTGATGAATGACACATGAACTAGTTATTTCCATCATTGTTATTGACAACCAGCCAACTTTCAGACATATGATGGAGGTTATTTGAAATAAATGGTTGAGTGAACCCAACTGACATACATGAAGCAGAGACAATCCCAGATGAGTTCAGTCCCAACTACCAATCCAAAGAATCATGTGCAAATAAATGTTGGCTATTTTAAACCACTACATTTTGTAGTGGTTTGTTATACATCAATTCTATTAACAATGCCAATTATACAGATAGGGAAACTGAGGTTAAAAGAAATTAAATATCTTTACTGAGATCATTCTATAGCCAATATGTGACAGAATGGGCATTTTAAACTTAGGTCTACATATTATTTCATTTAATGTTTACATCTACTCTATGTGATAGACACAGTACCAGTACTATCATTTTGAAAATGAGAAAATTTGTACAGGAAGGTTAAACAATCTGCCCAAGATCACACAATTATTAAATAATAAAATGTTAACTGAACTTACTTTGATGATTATTTTGCAATATATACAAATGCTGAATCGTGATGTACACCTAAACCTAATAAAATGTTATGTCAATTATACCTCAATTAAAAAAGAATAAGATGGAGATAAACAATAATAAATAAATAAATAAATAAATAGGTAAGTAGAAAGCCAGGATTTTAACTCAACTGTGCCTAATTTCAGAGATCTTGCTACTTTCACAGGCTGAGGGTTCTGGTTTGGTAGCTTATTCTTCCCTATAGAAAAACTGATTGCTCTAGCATTTTATTAGCAGCTAACAAGATTGCATTTAAAAATGCACTGCTTATCTTCAAGCACACAAACATAAAAATGTATAAAGGAGAAAGAGCAATAGAAAAGGAACAAGACTTTGGAATTTGAGTTATTAAAAACAACAACAAAACACTATAAAGTAGGTCTGGTTTTATAAATATGCAATAAGAAAAAAAATCATTAAAATATCCAAAGCACTATGATGAATATAATAGAAGACAGGAGCTCATAAAAAGGATTATTTAAACCAAAAGAGAAGTAGCACCAACTTGAATCAAGGAGGAAAGTGTTCAGTAACACTAAAAAGAACTGCATTGGCTGCCCATCACATCCACAATATCCTTCTACTGACTTTCTGCTGTCTGAATGATGCCTGGAATTGGAATTATTTAGATTGAAAAAGAGAATGTTGAGGCGGGAAGGCAAAGAAGGGAAGGAAGGGACGGCAACACCTATTGAAGATAGTATGGGAAGAGCACTCTATTGCAAATAACTAGCCAGTTGACCTTGGAGATATTACTTAACCTTTATGGATCTTAATTTTCTGATCTTTAAGGCCCCTTTCAGCTCTAAAATGTCATGATTCTATGATTATATTAAATTAAAAGTAGTGACCAGTGGTGATCCATCACTACTGATGACCAAAATAGAAAGGGACAAATGTGCTCAGATAACAGCATCCCTTCATTCACTGAACAAGCATTTAACGAACACCTACTATGTGTTCTAAACTTTTTTCTTGTCCTTGAAATCATAATCCAATGGAGAAAGGGACATGTCAACCAATAATTACAATTAAATGTGATAATCCCAACAATAGTTATTCAGAGCACAGAAGAGATGTTATTAACAACAAGTTCCTAGAATTTAATGTATCTGGATCCAGTCCCAATTTAGCTACTTACTAGCTGTATGATTTTAGGCAAATCATGTAACCTCGCTGAGCCTCAGTTTCCTTTGTGTTCTAACCATAATAGACTTTGAAATTACCATCTCAGTTGCCTATAGGGTTGATTCTCAAGCTTCCACATAGGCAAAATATAATCAATTGGGGATTGAAGCCAGATTAGAGAGGGTTTGAGTTAAAACAAGATGTAAGAAGAGAATGTACAAACACATCTTTCAGAAAAAGTTAGCTATGAAGAGGAATAGAGAAATGAAATGATGGCTAGAGAAGAATGTGGAGCCAAGGGAGAAAAGGTCGTATTTTTTATTTGTGTTTTCAATAACTATTTTTGTTGTTTATGTTAAAAACAGACAAAAGGGAGATATTGATAATACAGAAAAAAAAGAGGAGATAACTGAAGAACCCAAGTCCCCAATGGAAGCAAGATTGAATGGATCCAAAAGAAATTGGCCTCTTATAGTAGTAACTTCTACCATAAGGAAAATGGACACATTCTTCATTGTAAAAGGGGGAAGGACAATGGTTTCATGTATATTTAGGAGGGTATATTTAGTGGTGAGAAGATAAAAATGTTACATTTCTCTGGATTCTTTTTATTTAGTATCATGTGGGTTGAGATTATCAGTGAGCATGAGAAGAAAGGAGTAGTGGGAGAGGCAGATTCAAGGAGAGAGAAGGAAGAGGACAACACAAAGATTGTAATCCAAAAAACCCAAGAAAAGGAAATAGAAATGATGAACAGTGTCACGTATCCATCTGAAGTTCATGATGAATGATGACAGTCAGCCAAGTTGTGAAAGTCTTGGCTATTTAAAAAAGGAGATAGGAAGGAGACTAGGATAACCTCATGTTAGGATATTACAGTTCAGTGGATATAAAAGATTGAGAGGGAAAGGGAAAGTCATAATACCAATACTATAGATGGACTCTAAGCTGGGGAAGGGGTAAATATAAACAATGGCAGGCTAATTGAGAGAGAAAATGTAGGTAGGATCATTCAATTAGAGCTGTAACCTGATAAGGTTGAGGAACCACAAGAATGGAGTTATGATTTACAAAATAAAGCAGTTTCTGGTGATAAAATGGGCTAGTATATGACCAAGCAAATGAGTATTTGAGGTGGGTAGAGGAAAAGATAATTGAAGTGAAGAGATCAAGGAAGTGGAAAGCTATGAGGAATGAGTTATCAACATGAATGTGAAGTCAGCAAGAATGATAGTCAGAGTTGGAATAGAAAGAACAACAAAGCCATCCCACCCCATCAAGAGAATTTCTACTGCAGTCCTCAGGCTGCTGGGAGGTAAGTGGATCAGGGCACAGATACCAGCAACTCTGGGACCCTGCCTCCCTCTGTCCCTCGTGACCAGGTTCAGAAGATCCAATACACCCTACAACCGGTCCACTTTCCTCTTCTCCCACTTTCAAAGTCTTCTACTCTCAGACAACCCATCTCTGAATTTCTAATAACAGATTTATTTTGAAACAAAGGCCTCCTGAGCCATGGATAGCTCTGACATCTTTGACACAAAGATACTGAAGTTCTAAAGAATGATGAGAGGAATTAAAAGGAAAAGAGTAAGCCATAAACTAGACCTGTGATAAATGGGAAGTCATCGGGAGGTTGGAAGGTGACAGCAATGAAGAGGGTGCAAGTATAGGGCTTCTGCAGGAGGAATGAAGAGCAATGATCTTAAAGGAATTTGGGAGAACTATGACAGCCCCAACCTCTGCTCCTGGGAAACATGGTTAAAATGCAGCCAAGGTCCCATGTAAGAAGCAGAAGACATGTACTGGTAAGAAGCTAAGGACATGGGATTTTGGCCATCACAGATAAGCATTTCTAGAGGGTACAGTAAGAGCTTGGGGAGAAGTGGCTTATGTCTAATTGGGAAGTATGTAGAATGAGTGCTGGTCAGGGAGGCTTGGGAAGGCACAATGGGATTAGTTCTGGCAGTCTCTTAGAGGAGGGTATCCAGAATATTTCATTCAATGGTAAGTAGTATTTGTTTCTGGGATGGCCATATGTGATGGGTGTAAGGGCTATTCAATCAGAATTCTTGTGATGGAAGGGCCACAGCATCTGGGGCAGCATTCCCTGGTGGATGACACAATAAATGGTATTGGTTACTTATGCAAAGCAGCTCCTCAGGCTTAACCAGCTGTAATGTCTGGCAGCAGCAGCTTATGCCTTTGTTTTCTTTTATAGTGTGACTTGAACCAGATTTTGCCTGTCCATAGCACACTTGACAGGAATGAACCCTTTCTTAACCTCAGATCCCTCTTATTCACCAAGTCAGCTTTGTAAGGACAGGGCCAAGTGAAAAAATATGTACAGTAGGAGAATCCATATATATAAAAGCCTAAACAACTGAACGACTGGTTGACCAATCACTATGATGTACACTTACCACCAAACGGGCAGATGCTCAACACAGGAGCTGCCCCTGGTGGTCAGTGTGCTTCCACAGCAGAAGGACCACTCAGCTGACTGACTTGTCCTGGCGACCCACCCATCAGTCCCACAGCAGTCACTCCCTCAGTAGTCCTGCAGGTCTAATCTCCTGAGAACAGACCAGGCACTGATGGACAAGCACCACTGGCACAATCCTGACACTGCTTCCAGCCTCCTGGAAGTCTGCCTCAGGCACGATGGCTGCTTCCCTTCCCTAAATGCTCTTCAATGAAGAAATAATATAAAAGCAGCCATCAGGTGGTTCCTGACAACCAGCACAAATGTCAGTAGGACAGATCCGGGTCCCAGCCAGCAGGCAAGGGCATCCAACCACTCGCCCCGAGGGCCTATCGCATCCTGCCCCCCACCTCCCAACATGGACTCCACCTGCACCGGGCCTCTATTAAGAATATAATTCATTCCACTTGGTTTCCATAGGAAGGTGTTTTTTAATTAAATCTTTATTATTCAGATTATTACATTTGTTTCTCTTTTCCCCCCTCCATAGCACCCCTCCACCCAGCTCCCACCCTTCCCTCTGCCCTTACCTCCCTCCCATTGATCTCATCCATAGGTGTATTATTTTTGTCCAGTCTCTCCCTGTATACCCCTCATCCCTTTCCCCCTGAGAATGATCAGTCCACTCCCTTTCTATGCTCCTGATTTTATTATATTCACCAGTTTATTCTGTTGATCAAATTTTTAATTCACTTAATTTTTAGATTCACTTGTTGATAGATATGTATTTGTTGTTCATAATTTTTTGGCTTTTACCTTTTTCTTCTTCCGCTTCTAAAAGGGTACCTTTCAACATTTCATATAATACTGGTTTGGAGTTAATGAACTCCTTTAGCTTTTTCTTCTCTGTGAAGCTCTATCTGCCCTTCAATTCTGAATGATAGCTTTGCTGGATAGATTATTCTTGGTTGTAGGTTCTTGCTATTCATCACGTTGAATATTTCTTGCCACTCCCGTCTGGCCTGCATCGTTTCTGTTGAGAAATCAGCTGACAGTCGTATGGGTGCTCCCTTGTAGGTAATGAACTGTTTTTCTCTTGCTGCTTTTAATATTCTC
>PVJN01011078.1:0-55178 GCA_004026805.1 Lasiurus borealis | reverse complement strand
AAAACTGAAATTTAAGAATAAAGTGTCAGGGAAATAGATGTATGGAAATCACAGAAATGGAATTGTGTGGCAATCTTCCTTTACTTCAAGCTCTGAGTTTGTTAGCAGAGAGAAAATCCATTAGCAAAATATAAAGCATGATCCTCCCTTCTTCATGTGACAGATGAAGAAAGTGCTTATCAAATACACACAGACATTCCTTCCCAGTGCTTTCATATGCAGTACCTATCCCTTAATTATACCAAGTATCTTTCTCAGCAAATCTTATTCTAGACTTCATAGAATTCAAACATCAATCAACAAAACACATTATTTACATTTGCTCCTAACTCTTTAAGGACACCTGGAAAACAAAAAGAGTTTCAAAAGTTGCTATGAGCCAGAGAGATGAGGACTCTTATAATGAAATTATGTGAAAGTATGTGGGACAGAGAATGACATTCAGAAATGAAAAGAAATTCTGATCCATTATTGTATTTGTAAGATAGACTGTAGCAGTGATTTCTTTCTACTATAATCAATATATAAATCCTTATATTGTTTCATATTTCATACACTCAATCTTCAGAATACATATTTACAGTGAAAAATCATGCACACAATGTATACCATTGCTTATATTTCAAGTGGTCATAGTCTGTGTCCTGTATTTATTGTTAGGGAATAATTGTGTGTGTGTGTGTGTGTGTGTGTGTGTGTGTGTGTGTGTAAACACTGAATTTTTCTGACCCAGATGATGTTTTGAATTTTTTAAAAATTAGGAAATATTTGATATATAGAAGGAGCATATATAATATATGTAGAAAGATTGAAAGAGTTATATAAGAAATAACCCTGAACCTAAAATCCCTCTCCCCAAACAGAAAAAAAGAAAAGAAAGAAATATAGCCATGGTGCACAGTCAGAATAACCACTTCAGAACATAAGCCACTTGCTCTCTCAGTTGACTGCTCACAAATAGGTGTGATTCCAGCAATTTTCAGGAAAACAATACAATGACCTATGGTGCAGAAACCTTTACATAAATTCTGCACAACTCTGAATGCAACCAATAGCAGCATTCCATTATATAGATATGCCACAGTTTGTTAAGCTTTACAGTTTTAATTAGTATGAATGAGATGTTTCAGTTTTTGGACATAATCAATACTGTGTGTGTGTGTGTGTGTGTGTGTGTGTGTGTGTGTGTGTGTGTGTGTGTGTTCATTTAGAGTTCTAGGTAGATAGGCTTCCCTCCAGTACCTTCTGGCTTTTATTTTTTGATGATGACAATTCAGCCTTCATTCTTATTTTATTCTCTTGAATTTTATGAAGTTTAAACAGCTTAGTAATGGTATGTGTAGCTTAGGATGAGTCACCCACAGGACCTCCTATGTAGATTTCTGAAACTCTTCCTCTGAATAGCTTCTTCTCTAATATTTCACTTTGCAAATCCAGGTACCCCAGTGTCTGTGAATTATAACTTCTGTCTTCTCATCTCAGGAGACAATTGTGCCCTACATGGACCCCCTTCCCATTTCCAGAGTCTGATAAATACCTCTGGATTAGGCAGAAAAATCATAGGGCTCATTTTTGTTTGTTTGTTTAATTAATTCAGGGATATATAGCCCTGAATGACTTTTATTCAATGTCTGGAAACATTGTTTCATATATTTGTCCATTTAGCTTTCTATGGAGGGAGGGCTAATCTAATCCCATGTAGAGTGGTGGAACTCTATCTTTATCAATTTTAAATGCATATCATTCTGATTACTAATGGGGTTGAATATATTTTCTTATAAGGCTTTTCACAAATATTTTCTGTAAAATAGGGATGTAATATATGGTACTTTAGCTAATAACACTATATTGCATATTTGAAAGTTGTAAGAAAGTAGATCACAAAAGTTCTAATAAAACAGCTTAGTAATGGTATGTACATCTTAGAAATAAGTCAATTATGGGATATATATATATATATATTCCTCTGGTTGTGCTCTGCCACTTTAAATTTTAAATTTTAGGGCTTTTATACATTTTGATAAAAATGCTTTATTTTTATATATGTTATAAATACATCTTATATTTTAGGTGGCTCTTTATTCTAGTTTTTTTTTTTTTCATGTAAAACAGAATGTCTAGTTCTCTTAATTCCATTCTTTTAATGATATTTAGTATCTGAGTACTTCTCACCAATAGTATTGCTACCACCCTAGTCCAAGCTATCAGAATTATTTCAATATCTCTCTGATTTTTCTGCTTCCATTTTTGTTCCCATAGTTAGAAAGTCCATCTCTCTTGAATTACTGGAATCCATATTGTTTTAATTATCATTAATTATCAAGTACTATCATTTTTACTCTTAATATGGATTGCTTACCTATATACCAAATTATAAGAGGAAAAATAACAACAGAACTCACTTGGCTCTGAAGTCTAAATTATTTCCCCCACAATTTTTTAAATATAAAAGTTGAGGAAACTGTAAATATTAAAAGTAGTTAAGAATTTACTGTAAATAGAATTTGTATTATTTGAGAGTGTAATGTGATGAAAATTTTTTCACATAACCATAGTTATGTGGTAAAATAAATAAAGTAATATACTTTTAAAAAGAAGCAACTGATATAATTATGAGTGAAAATATGCCTTAGTATTTCAAGTTTGATTAATATAATCAAAGTTATATTAGTATAAGAGAAAGAGCTTATATTTAATTTAATAATACTTAACACTCAGTTTGATTGTTTGGTATTTTCTTCCAAGTACAGATTAGTGAAAATAAAGTGGGAACTAAAAGAGATGTTTAGAAAAATGTCGAGAGAAAATTTATTTGTTTCTTATTTTCTTGATTTCTTCAAAGATTATGACTCATTGACAATTAATTACTAGGGACTTCAATATTAGGGTTAGTATTCATTCTTTTCACCATTAAGTAGAATACTTCTCACCAATATAAAGGGATATCTTCATAATACATGCAACGGTATGGATAAATCTCAAAATCATTGTGCTAAACAAATTAACCTGAGTGAAATTGAGTACTCTTGTCTTTACAGATATCTATCTTGCAATAACATTTGCTTCAAAGTTTATTTTTATTCATTTAAAACTTTCATACACAATTTATATGCAAAATTAGATCATATATTTATTCACTTAGTGAATTATTTTTTAGTGACACACTAAGTTCCTGAGCTAAGTTTTAAGAACTAATTTGAATATGCAAAGTTCCCTGATGTGCTCATAGTCTATTGACAGAGACAGATAAAATTAGAAATTACTGTGAAATGAAAATACAAGGTAATTAACAAGCTGAACAAGTATAGCAATTAAAAGAAATAAACATAGAATGCCCTGGTTCACTGAGAAAGAACATCTAATAAATGAGTGGGAGGAGAATCAAAATGGTGGCTGGCAGGATGGTAGTGCGGAAGAGATTGTGAGTCAAGGGAGCAAAAGGAGAGTGTGTGGATGTGGTATGTGTGTGTGTGTGTGTGTGTGTGTGTGTGTGTGTATGTGTGTGTGAAAATTAGATCTTGCAGTAGTCTTGGCGGATAGAAGACTGGGCTCTCCTTGATGCTGAACCCCTGCTACCACTGCAGGCACTCCTAGGGGAGCTGGCTCTGGCACAGAAATCATGCCATTTTGAAGGGGGTAGCTGCTGTGACTAGGAACCTAGCATCATGACCACCCAGACTAACCTGAGACAACCAGACCCTGTCGCCATTTTACCAAAGGCCTGCTATCTCATCTTTAGACCCACAGATGCTGGGTCTCAAGCCTCCTGACTGCAGGCTACTGTGAGCCCAGGAGTGTGCTCGACTCTGACAAAGCTCACCACTTCAGCCACAGGCCCCATGCTACTTGGCACCTAGGCCCTCTGGTGAGTCTCAGAAAGCATGATCCTCCCACCAAGCTTGATACTTCAGGCATAGGACCCTCATGACTGGCACCTTGGTCACCCGTTGAAAGCAAAAATGGGAAGACAATATAACAATTTCCAAGGGAAAAAAATGAAGGAATCATCAGAAAAGGAACTAAAGAAATGAAGACTTGCAATGTGTTAGAAAAAGAATTCAGAGTAAGGGTCATACAGTTCCTAAATTGTCTTGATGAGAAAATCAACTTATGTAAGAATCAAGAGGAAGTGAATAATGATATAGCTACAATAAAAAACACAATAGAAGGTTTCAACAAGAAGCAGAGGACTGATTGATTGAATTAGAAGACTGGGCAGAAAACACACCCAATCTGAACAGCAATTGGAGATAAAAATTAGAAAGTAGGAAGAGAACCTAAGGGTGCTTTGAGACAACATGAAACAAAGTAACATCTGTATAATAGGAATGTGTGAAGGACAAGAAGAGGAGCAAGGATTAGGAAATCTATTTGAAGATATAATGATAGAAAAGTTCACTTATTTGTGGAAGGAAAAGGTCACATAAGCATAGAGAGACCCAAACAAGATGAACCCAGAAAGACCCACACAAAGACATGCAATTACCATGAGAAACATTAATGACAAAGTGAGAATCTTAAAGGCTGCAAGAGACAGAAAGAGATTTACCAACAAGAGATCTCCAATTCGATTACTAAATGATTTCTCAATATGAAAACATCAGGCCAGAAGCAAATGGGAAAAAAAAATATACAAAGTAATGCAAAGCAATAGACTGAATCTATGAATACTCTATTCACCAAGGCTATCATTCAAAATTTAAGGGGAAATCAGGAGCTTTGCAGACAAAAGAAAGGCTAAGGGAGTTTATCACTTCCAAGCCAGCAATGCAAAAAGTGCTAAGGGAACTGTTGTTAAAAGAATAGAAAGGGAATAAGGAACACAGGCATCCTTACTAATAAAAGGCTAAGTAGTTGTCATGCCCTCATGCACGATGCCCTCACACTGTCACAAGATGGCTGCGTGCACAGCGGAAGCAGGCTTCCCATGGCCCCTCACATGTACCATGGGGGCAGGGGCCCAGCAACTGCATTGCATGGCTTCCACAGGACTTCTCAGAGCCCTGTGCACCTACTGCAAAGATGGGACCCCTGGCTCTGACCTACTTCTTTGGGGCAATCCAACAAGGAGTCCTGGATGGGTGTGCAGGGTCTACCTCTTTGGGGTGATCGATCGTGCAGCTCCCGCACTGCGACAGGGCACAGGCTAGGCTAGGGGATCCCCCCACCCCTCACACTTTCCCAGAGCACATGAAGTTAGTGCACCAGGTCTCTAGTAAAGAATAAAAATGGCTATGAACAAGCACCTATCAATAATAACCATAAACATAAATAGATTGAATGCTCCAACCAAAATACATCCTGTGCCTGAATGGATAAGAACATGATCCATTATATGCTGTATACAAGAGACCTATCTCAGAACAATGGAAAAATATTTTTTAGGCTAATGGAAATGGAAAAAAAAAAGCTGGGGTAGCAATACTTATATCTGACAAAATATACCTCAAGTAAAGGCCATAACAAAAGATAAGGAAGGCTACCTTATAATACTAAAGGGATTAATAAAACAAAAGGATATAACTCTGGTAAATATATATGCACCAAATGCAGGAGCACTCAAATACATTAGAAAAACTTCTGGAAGATATGAAGGGAGAGAACAAAAGCAATACAATCATAGTAGGGGGCTTTAATATGCCACTGATAGCACTGGATAAATCCTCTAGACAAAAAATATCAACAAAGAAACAACAATCCTAAAGGACTCACTAGATCAGATGGAATTATTTGACATCTTCAGAACATTTAACCCCAAAGCTTTGGAATATACATTCTTTTCACGCACAAATGGGACATTTTCAAACATAGACACATACTGGGACACAGGCAAAGTCTCCTCAAATTCAAGAAGATTGAAATAATATCAAGTATCTTCTCAAATCACAATGGCATAACATTAGAAATAAACTACAATAAAATCAATAAAAATTTCAAACACTTGGTGGCTAAATAGCATCTTATCAAACAATGATTCGGTTACCAAAGAGATCAAAGAAGAAATAAAAAGTTATTCTGGAAACAAATGACAATGAAAACAGAACAATCTAAAATCTATGGGACACAGTGAAAGCAGTCCTGAGAGGGAAGTTCATAGTAGTACAGGCCTAATTTAAACAAAAGACAAAAAACAAACAAACAAAAAAAAAACAATAGAAACTTGTAATAAATTATTTAACTCTACAACTTAAAGAATTAATAAGACAGCAACAAGAAAATTCTAGAGTTAGTAGAAGGAAGAAAATAATAAAGATCAGAGTGGAAATAAATGACAGAGACCAAAAAATAATACAAAAGCTAAATAAAACCAAGAACTGGTTCTTTGAAATGATAAACAAATTTGATTAACCTCTAGCCAAGCTCACCAAGCAGCAAAGATGGAGGATCAAAAAAAATTCAGAAATTAAAGAGGTGAAGTAACAACCAACCCCACAGACATACAAAGGATTATAAAAAAAAATATTATGAACAACTCTATTCCAACAAACTTGTCAACCTAGAAGAAATGGGCATATTCCTAGAAAAATATGACCTTGCAAAATTCAATCAGTAAGAATAAAAAAGTCTGAGTATGCAATATCAATGCATATTTCACAGACCTAGAACAAACTCTTTGAAAACTTACATGGAATTTTAAAAAAGACCCCTAATAGTGTGAGTAATCCTAAGAAAGAAGAATAAAGTTGGAAGGCTCTCAATACCAGATATCAAGCTATATTACAAAGCCAATATTTCAAAACTTCATTGTACTGGCACAAGAACAGACATATAGACCAATGGAATGGAACAGAATAATCAGAAATTGACCAAAGCCATTATGCTCAATTAATATTTAACAAAGGAGGCAAAAGCATACAATGAAGTCAAGACAGGCTTTTCAATAAATGATGTTGGAAAAATTGGACAGATACAAAGAAATGAAATGAGACCACCAACTTACACCATCCCCCAAAATAAACTCAAAATGGATAAAGGACTTAAATGTAAGACAGGAAACCATAAATTTTTTAGAGGAATCCACAGGCTCCACAGGCAGCAATATATCAGACATATATTATATCAATGTCTTTACCTATACAGCTCCTAGGACAATGGACACTGTGGAGAAAATAAACAAATGGACTACATTAAAATAAAAAAGCTGCACAGCAAAGGAAACCATCAACAAAACAACAAGAAAGCCCACTGCACATAATATTTGCCAATGTTATATCCCATAAGGGTCTAATTTCCAAAACTTATAGGGAACTCAAACATCCTCAAAAAAGGAAGATATAATTTAAAAAAAAAAATGGGCAAATTATCTAAGTAGACACTATTTTAAAGTGGGCATAGAAAAGGCCAAAATACATGAAAACATGCTCAAAGTCACTAATCATCCAAATGATGTAAATCAAAATGACAATGAGTTATCATCTCACACCTGTTAAAATGACTATCAACAAAACAACAAATGACAAGTACAGGTGAGGATTTGGAGAAAAAGGAACCCTCATGAATTGCTGGTGGGGAATTCAGACTGGTGCAGCTATTGTGGAAAATTGTATGGAGATTACTCAAAATATTAAAAATAGAACTTTCATTTGACTCAGTAATCCCACTTGTAAGAATATACCCCAGGAAATCAGAAATACCAATCAGAAAAAAATTATATGCACTACTATGTTCATAGCAGCACAATTTACAATAGCTAACATTTGGAAACAGTCTAAATGCCCATCAGCAGAGAATTGGATTAAAAAACAGTGGTACTTCTACATAATGGAATACTATGCTGTTGTGGAAAAAACAGAACTCTTATCATTTGCAACAACATGGATGGATCTGGAGAGCATTATGTTAAACGAAATAAGGTCAGAGAAAGATAAATTTTATTTGATCTCACTCACTTGTGGAATATAACGAACAACATAAACTGATGAACAAAAATAGATCCAGAGACAGAGAAGCATTGAATAGACTGTCTAACCTCAGAGGGAAGTCATGGGAGGGTGGGGGTAATGGGGAGAGATCAACCAAAGTTCTCATATGCATGCATATTAGCATAACCAATGGACATAGGCACTAAGGACGTGAGAGCATGTGCTGGGTGTGGGAGTAACAAGGGAGAGGTCAATGAGGAAAAAAGGAGACATAGGTAATACTTTAAATAATAAAGATTTTTTTAAAAAAGACGGACTTTTAGGACTTCCAAAGTACAAATGTGAAAATGAAACTCTAGGCATTTGTGCTCGTTAATTATAATAGCTCATAGGGAATATAGAATTGTTTAATCAAATTAATTTCCAATAAAAATATGTAAAAGGAAAGTATCATCATCTTAATTCCAGAGAAAAGTTAAAAATAAAAGAGATGGTTTCTATGTATTCAATGTGAAGTGATAAGACCAATTTTTAGAATTCACAGAGAAAATGAATAGGGTAGTGAATGCCTGGGATTGGGAGTGGGAGTTCCTAAAAGGGGTCAATGGGGGTATGTTTGTAACACTTTCAACAATAAATATTTTTTTAGAAACATTAAAGAAGACAAATACTACTCTGGGAGACACCTTCATTTTGCATCACTTCCTAGAGTTGTTCATGTTGTGATACAATTATGTACTGCCATATGCATATCCACTTGTCCTGCTTATACCAACTGTCTCAGCGACTGCTTCCAATTTCAAACAACCAGTGGGATCAGCAGAAAATGCCAAAGTGAATCAGTGGGGACCCTACTTTGTTGCTAAACAGGACACCTCAGTAACTGATTTGGAAGACCCATTTTATTTACAATAGTTCCACTTGACTTGTTCCACACTTTAAGTTCCTTAGGACATTTACACCATTTTGTTTTAAATTTGCCTCTTTACTAAGCAAATATCAAAACTAAACACATACATTATTGGCATACCAAAATGAGATGAAATAGCATGAGTTTTATTTCAGATACTACTAAAAAAGATTATCTTAATATATTTTAACTGCATTTTCCCAATTGCCTTATTCAAAAACCTGTCCAATAATTCCACAATCTGACAGCAAGCCCTATTAGCTCTATCTTGAAAAAATATATATTACAAAAAGAGAGTGCTTCTCACTATCTACACCTCTGCCAGGCTTGTTTTAAGCCTCCATTATCTCTCATATGGATGGTTTAATGAGGCTTGTACTTGGTTTCTCATTTCCTATCTTGCCCTCCTACAGTCTGTTTCCACAGAGCAGCCAATATGATTGTTTTAAATCAAAGAATTTTATTCCTCTGCTTTAAGTTATTTGGTAGCTTCTCATCTCTCTCAGAATAAAATTTAAAGGTTTTAAATGACCTGCACCCCTGCTACCTCACTGAGGTTATTTCTAGTCACTATCCTGTTCCAGGTTCCAGTTGCTCTGTTCCCACCACATTGGCCTCTTCTATGTATCTTGAACATGCCAAGCTTACTCCTAGGCAGGCCCTTCCCGTAGGTCAAGTGTGTCTTCCTGGAAACCTTTTCCAGACATCCACGGAGTGCACTCACTAGTTTCACAAAATCTTTGCTGTTATTTCATTTCCATACTGAGTCTCTGCTTTATTTTACTTTGTAACAATTATCACTATCTAAACATTTTGTATTTATTTTTTTTTAATTCTCTTCCTGTACCCTTTCTTCATTAAGATTAAGCTCTATGAGAATATGTTTTTTCTTGTTTGATTTATAGCTGTATCTCTAAAATTAAGAACAATACCTGGCATATACTGGGCACTCAGTAATCTTTTAATGAATGAAAGTTCAGAAATAGCTATTTTAGAAAACCTCTTATGTACTAATATTTACATGTACTTAGTTTTGGTGATACAAAGAATTAATAACTTTTCTTGCTGATCTATAAGTAGCAGAGTCAACTTTCTATTAGAAAAGAGTCATCCTGGGGAAAGGATTGATGGCCAGAGAAGAAAGAATTTGACAATCTCTAGATTACAAGTTTTTGTGGAGGCTCCAAAAGACCAAGTGTAAATATGACAATTCTATTTTGTTAAGAAGGAAAGTTTAAATAATGCTGGATATTTTAAGCTAAATAAAAGCATCATTTGATATTAATGAGTCATCTATAGAAAATAACTATTTCATTTGACTTTTGTGAATTAAAAAATAGATATCTAATAAAAGGATATATAATGAAGTACTCTGGGAAAAGTAATATTTAATATCAGAGATTCTGAGTTCAAATTCCAAGTCCTTTATGTCACTGTGATTTTGATCATTACTTAAATCTATGAACCTCAATTGAATTAAGTGTAAAATATGAATTTATTACTACCTACTGGTATATCTTAGTCTTATTATAAGAAATGAATAAGATGTGGTATATTATTCTGTTAATATACGGTGAATTACTATATGATTCTTAGTTAATATTATTAGTGGCATAAATTATCTTGTTAAATACCCTTCTTGTGCCCCACTCACACTTTGCTATTTAATCAAAGAACCCAGGGTCTACTAGGATAACAATATAGAATGTGCTATTGTTCACTCTTACAAGATACTCTTATCTAGTACTTATCTAATCCTCATATTAGCACTTCTGTCTCAAGATCCATTCTTGAGAGAATCATACAAAACTCACTGAAATTCAGTTCCTGAAATAATTGTCTCGCTTTAACTTGCTTATATCTTTTAATAGGTGTCAGGTTTATCTAATTTTATTTTATTTATTTTTTTGTTACTGGGAAAGCCATGGGACAGAGCAGTGAATTAGTTATCATAGATAATTACTTTGTCAGAATTTTCTAAAGTTTCCTATCCTATATAATAAAAAGGTAACATGCAAATTGACCATCATTCCAACACACAAGATGACCACCCCCATGTCGACACAAAATGGCCACCAAGATGTTCAGCAAGGGAGGGCAGTTAGGGGCAACCAGGCTGGCAAGGGAGGGCAGTTAGGAGTGATCAGGCCTGCAGGGGAGGGCAATTAGAGGCAATCCGGCTGGCAGGGGAGCAGGTAGGCATTGATCAGGCTGTCAGGGGAGTGGTTAGGGATTGATTAGGCTGGCAGGCAGAACAATTAAGGGCAATCAGGCAGGCAGGCAGGCAGGCAGGCAAGTGATTGAGAGCCAGCAATCCTGGATTGTGAGAGGGATGTTTCAGATTGGAGAGGGTACAGACTGGGCTGAGTAAAAAATATCCCCACATCCCACCCACACACAAATTTCATGCACCAGACCTCTAGTACTTACATAAATTTGTCCAATCCTGATGTTGATCAACCCCAGTTCTGTGTTACTATTCAGAGACTCAAAAGGAGTATTATTAGATAAATTAAGACATACAATTTTAAGCCATATTTGGTCACGTCAAATTTGTGGCGCTTAACCTTAACGTTTAGGTGATTTATTTATCTCTTTCAATGTATTTGAAATATTATTAGATTATTATTGATACATATAATATTTTCAAGTACCAACTATTATTCACACTGTACTTCTTGTTATTTTTTTTATGTGTAGTAGGATAAAAGAAAGTTGTATCTCCATTAAATGTGCCTAAGTCTCTTTATCTACATGAAAACAGTGGGTATTTTTATTTCTGGTTTTATACAGTATTTTCACCTTTAAAACTTTATATGTTTAATACATTCAAAAAGTCATTGCCCCAAATACTTGTGTAATAAGGATTATATTTCATAGTAAATAATATACTATTTTATGATAAATTTTGTTGGAAGCTTATTAGATTTTTTTTTATTTCTTAAAGACACATACAATATGCTCATATTATGAATCCCAGTGGCCTGAGCCAATGAAACATTACACCTCCCCAGAACTGGAGCCACAACAGGAGGTCACAGCATACACTGAGGGGGTTTGAGACTGATGAAAGGTTTGAGCCAGCACAATGCAGGTGCACAACCTCAGACAGACATCATTTGCAAATGTACTGACCAAGGCAGGCCAGTGATAGGAGAGAGGTCTGAAGCTAGGCCCATAATAACTGTGGGGCCCTGGCTAGTGGCATGCACTCTCATGGCTGGAGGATCGTGCCACCTGCTTTCAGTCAGCAGTAAAGGCCAGTGGCATGCAGGTGCACAGCTGTAGGGACTATCCCTTAATGCCCACATAGTGATGGGGATCAGCTATTGGTTCCTATGTAGCCACAGAGGCCAGGGATGGTTGCAGTGTGTAACCCAGTCTTTGGCAGAAGATAAGGGAGGGAGTGGAGAGGTACTGAGGTGGCTATTAAGTGAAAACACAGAAATCTGTGTGGGGGGGGGACTCTCAGTGGTAAAACCTGCAGGGGTACATAGTAGCTCGGCTGGCCATTGGTTTCTTCAGTAATGAGAGCTCCTGGGGGGTCTTCTGCAGAGCAGGTTCTGGAACTGCAGTTGCTACTGTTCTGTGGTAGATTTTGGTAGACCTGGTCTCTCTTCCTTATTCCAAGATGTCTCTATGTGTCTCGGATTTGCCAGTTTGGGAGTGGGTGACACTGAAGCACGTCTTTGGATAGTGCTTGAAAAAGCTCGAGATGCTTGTTGCTCACCTCATTCTCCCTTTCCTGGCTAGGGAACTCATTTGAGCCAGAGAGTTCCCTCTTGGTTGTGAGTAATGCCAGCCAAGGGAACGGGATGATGCAGGCAAAATGAGACTGCTCTTTCAGTTTTCATGCAGTTACTGTCAGGTTTTTTTGTTCCACTCTATTACTGAAGTTTCTTATGGAAACTCCTAAGCTCTCCCAAAGCTATTTTTGTTTATGCATAGCTGCCTCATTATTGATTTTTATGAGGGAATGGAGTCTGGAGCCTCTCACTATGCCATTTTGGTGACATCTGAAAAAAATGATGCTCTTATTTGCAAAGGAAAATGGGCATTCCAATTATTCTTTCTTAATGCATTTAGAATATTATGTTTTACATTTTATAAACATTCTTCCTCAAGCTTCAAATATACATAAAGAGAAGCAAAACTGAACATAACACAAAAACATGATTCTGTAATTTAGAGTCCCTAAAATATGCATTAAACTAGATAAAGAGTTTAAAGTTTTCCAACTTCACAATCATAAAATCTCATCATTGTTTGAATCCTAAATAGATAGCGCTCAGCTCAGCCTTTATGTAGCATATGGGGTTGCTTTGGAAGTCCATATGCTTTGTAGCAGTTGGTGTTCAAATGAAAATGTGTGAAGTCAAATAACAATGTGGCCCAGAAGCCAAAACCTAATTACCAGCAGCATCAAACTGCAGGCTTTCTTTCTTACTACCAGTATCACTTTTTCTGAGGATCTACAGAAGTTTCCTTGGTAAAATAGTTTTTGACAGACCTGTAGACTATCCTATCTAATAAACAGTGAATATTCTAATTGACCCTCACACCATCACAGAGATGACAGTGCCCACAGCCAAAAAGGAGGCAATATGCTAATTGACTGCCCACCCTCAAAGATGGCAGTGCCCATAGCCAACAAGAAGAAAATAAGCTAATTGACTGCCATGCATAAAATATGGCAGTTCCCACAGCCAGGAGACGGCAGCGACCAGTCCCCTCACAGCCAGGAGGGTGGCAGGCGTGCAGAACAATGGGCAGTCCCAAGGCGGATCTGGCCACTCCACATGCCTGCCTCAGGAGGGCCCTAGTCTTCTCATCTCGCAGCCACTCAGGCCTGGCCCAAGGCACAGACAAGCCTCAGATGGCAGCTGCCCAGCAGCCCAGGGCCACCTGAGTTTCAGGTAATTAGGGCTTGCAAAGGCTTGTGCTGCCAGCACTGGCAGCAGCAGAAATGTAATGGTGCATCACCTTCCCTTGATTGTTGGGTCACCTGAGGGGCAGGCCAGGCTGAGGGACCCCACTTCCAAGCATGAATTTTCATGCACCGGACCTCTAGTAATAATATAATCCTCTTTTTGTGAAAGTAAGCTGGAAGGTTACAAAATAGTCATGGGGATGTAAATATGGCATAGGAAATATAGTCAATAATATTGTCATAACTACAGTTAATAATGAGGATTTTCTCTCTCTCTCTCTCTCTCTCTCTCTCTACACACACACACACACACACACACACACACACACATACATATGCAATTTGATATGGATGCTATTTTGCTGTATTGATGAAGGTATTAACATCATAGAAATTTTTACACTTAAAAATGTTGAATTTCATGCCAAAAAACAAAAAGAGCATTTTCTGGAATTTTTTATTCATTACTGTATTTTGAAGAAAAAATTAGTGTATACACTGGGAAGCTTATGGTGAACATGCTCCATCTCAAGATTCTTGTGAACTCTGGTTTAAATGCTTTAAAAGTGATGATTTCGTTGTGAAAGGCAAAGAATGTCAAGGTCAACTGAAAAAGTTTGAAAACCAACAATTACAAGCATTGTTGGATGAAGATGCGTGTCAAACTCAAAAGCAACTTGCAGAAAGATTAAATGTTGCTCAGCAAACAATTTATGATTGGTTACATGCAATAAGGAAGATTTTAAAGGAAGGAAAATGGGTGCCACATCAAATGGATGAAAGACAGATGGAAAAACCAAAATGTCATCAGTAAAATGTTGTTTCAACAGCACGAAAAAAAGTCTTTTTTTTGCATTGAATTGCCACTGGCAATGAAAAGTGGATTTATTTTGAGAATCTCAAATGCACAAAATCATGGGTTGATCCATGTCAACCATGAATATCAACTGCAAGGCCAAATGGCTTTGGAAAGAAAACAATGCTCTGTGTTTGATGGGATTAGGAAGGTGTGGTGTATTATGAGCTTCTAAAACATGGTGAAACCTTTAATACTGATCACTACCAACAATAAGTAATCAATTTGAACCATGTTTTGGTTGTGAAACAACCAGAATGTGCCAGAAGACACGATACAGCAAAGTAATTTTGCTTCATGATGATGCACCATCACATACTTCAAAACCAGTTAAAGACACATTAAAAGATCTTGCCTGGGAAGTATTAACACCCACCCTCTGTATTCAGAAGACTTTGCTTCCTCAGATTACTAATGTTACAATCTATGGCACACACATCTTCTGAGCAGCATTTCAAAACATGCAAAGAAGTGGAAAATTGGGTCTCTGAATGGTTTGCCTCAAAACAAGAAAATTTCTATTGGACAGTATCCACAAATTATCTGAAAGATGGGGAAATGTGTAGCTAGAGATGAACATTACTTTAAACAAAGCACTTTTGATGTTTCACTTGAAATTATCATATTTTCTTTGATTATAAAATCTGCATCATTAACTGGTATACTAGTACATGCAGGGTGCCAGTTGTACTAGATATATCATTTTTAAAAGAATGTGATTGTCTAACCATGTTGCTGTAAACCTAAAATGAATACAAACTAATATGGAATGTAAACTGCAATTAAAATATAAATGAACAATAAATTTAACTATCATTCTAGTTTTAATAAACACATTAATTAAAAATTATGGCTTTCTTCTTCTCTAAGAACTATCCTACAGCAATGAGACAAATAGAAAAATACACAAAGCCTTCAGTCATGAGACTAGGAAGTATCTGCATTCCAAAGTTTATACACATGAGCATACATGTTAAGTATGTGTACATTTACATAGCTACACACATATATGTCTATTTCAGGTATGCAGAAGACACTCCAAATGGATAACCATGGCTATTTACATAAAATAAGGCAAACAAAACATTGTTCTTTAAAATAAGTTGCAGAATCTAAAATTAAACTCTAATAATACCTCTTTGTAAACATAAAAACATACATGCAGGCCAGCTGGGTATATTTCTTGAACCAGATTTGGTACTTTTGAGAAGTAAGAAAAATAGACTTTTAAAGGGACTATTATGAACAACAACAAAAAATTGTGGGAATGATGGGAGAGAAGATAAAAATACATTCTGCATTATGAGTAGTCTTTGTGAGTAACATTTTCTGATTGTGATGATGTGAAAGTTAAAAAAGCTCACACTAAATAGTATGTTGCAGCAAGAAATCTTCTCATACTTGGAGATATATTTGTCCTGTTATGACATCAGTATCTAGAAAATAACTTTTCCAGAGTGTATCAATAATCATGCAATTAAATAAAAAATAGGTGAGGATCAATACATATCTACTAGTATATAATAAAAGCCTACGCAACCATTTTGACAGGACGACCGGAACGACCAGACACTATGATGTACACTGACCACCAGGGGAAGATGCTCAACACAGTAACTCGCACTGCAGGAGCAGTCGCTTACCCAGAATCCTGACTCATAGCTGGCAAGAACAGCAGTCATGACAGGTGCCTCTCCTGCTCCAGGGCAGCATTAAGGGGCAGCAAGCCAAGTGGTATGGTGTGTGCAGTGGGTGGTAAGGAGTGAGAGTTCCTGAATAGCCAGAGGGATGTCTGACTGCTGGCATAGGCCCAATACCAGTGGACATCCCCTAAGGGGTCCCAGGCTATGATAGGGCACAGACCAGGCTGAGGGATCCCTTCCCCCAAGTTTATTAATTAGAGGCATGCATGTGAAATCACATATGGTAGCCTGTTGCTGCTGGCAGCCCCACCCACCATGCTTGCAGCCCCGCCCACTTGCTCTCTGCACTCCCAGCCCCACCCACCCGCCTGCTGCCCTGCCAGGCTTGCAGCACTGCTCACCCACCTGATGCTGCTTGTTGCACACACTGCCCTGCCTTGCTGTAATCTGAGCCAGTGGACCTTGGGGGAGGGACTGAGAGGTGCTCAATGCATCTTATAGTGATCAGTCATTTGGTTGTCCTAGTTGTCATGACACTGGCTTTTTGTATATAAAGAGGGATAAGAGAGGAAGAGGAAATAAAACTGATAACAGTTAAAGAATTTAAGCAGAGGTGGCACAGGGGAAGTGAAAATT
Source organism: Lasiurus borealis (assembly GCA_004026805.1). NCBI lineage: Eukaryota > Metazoa > Chordata > Mammalia > Chiroptera > Vespertilionidae > Lasiurus > Lasiurus borealis. Next base: position 38,341 of record PVJN01011078.1, on the reverse strand, counting down.
GTGACTTAATATATTAAAAGAATCTCTCTTCTAACTGGTTTGGCTCAGTGGACCAAGCATCTGCCTGCGGACTCGAGGGTCCCAGGTTCAATTCTGGTCAAGGGCATGTACCTTGGTTGCCAACACATCCCCAGTAGGGGGTGTGCACGAGGCAGCTGGTCAATGTTTCTCTCTCATCAATGTTTCTAACTCTCTATCCCTCTCCTATCCTCTCTGTAAAAAAAATCAATAAAATATATTAAATATATATATTAAAATAACTTCATTTATAAAAGAAAGATGTAAAACAAAGATTATATAGAATATACTGAGGAATGTATTTGCATGTGTGTGGGTGTGTAATAGATAAAGGAGAGATTGTGAGATGGCAGAGTTGGAAAAATAGATGCCTATGAAGAATGCAGCACAAAGAGAAATAGAGTAATGTTGAAAACATGATGGACTTGCAAGATAGTGCCAAAGGAAAATGTAAAAGGAAAGAGTAAACAAAGAATTTCAACTGTTAAAAATAAAAAGAGATAAAAATTCACCCTTCAGTTCTTTGTGAGGGTGCTTTTCTACACAAATATCCTTTCATGCTTGTATGGTAAAATAATTACTAAACATTTCATTGTCCCCGGACTGCAAAAAAGTCTGATTTTGTTGCTTTGTCTTATGTGTCATTCATTAACTTAGCCATCTGTATATGTTATTTTTGCTTTAAAGATACATTAATTAAAGTTTTATGAAAATACATATATAATTATTTTGACCTAAATTTGTACAGCTACATTGTAAGCATTATTTCTAATTACCCATGTAAAATTAATTTTCTTTTTAATTTAAAATTCAATAAAAAGGATATTTACTTAGAAAGTAGTTGAAAGCTTAATAAAATTTCTAATTTGAGAAGCAAAATATTATTTAAAAGACATTGAAGTTATAAAAATAATGTGCCCTAGAAGAGAAAATCTAATAATGGAAAAATAAAATAAGAAAATGTATTAAAAATTAGTGAATATTAAATTTTGAGTTTTAAATTTCCATATCTCTGAAACATTGGTATTCAAATCTCAAAATAAATGCAATATTATTTTAAGGTGTACCTAGAAAAATAATCAGAGCTACTCTAAAAGGTTTTTAAAAAGTTGTACGGAATATAAATTCTCCATAATATATATTAGTGTGCTGAACACTAGTTAGACCCAATTTAAATATAGAACACTAGAATTTCACAATGGAAGATAAACATTGTTTTGTGCTCTCTTGGCCACCTTGGCTAATGGTCATGTTTAATTACTTAAGCATCATGGACAGAGTGGAGAAGGCTTATATTCATTGTGTTTTTTCCTAACCTTTGTATTTGAAAAATGTCTAATTGTTTAAAAGTGTTAAAAGTCAACAAAATAATTCAAAAGCAAGCAAAACATTAATAAAATCATAGTATCTATTTTCCATTTAAAAATTATCTTAATTATTAGAAATAATGAAGGGAATAACTTAGATATATAAAATACTTCAAAAATATCTGAGTACTTCCTTTCACTGTTGTAAAGTTTATTCAGATACAATCCTATCTAATAAAAGAGTTATAGGCAAATTAACTGTCACTACATCACAAATATGGGGGCACTCAGTCCTCTCAGCCCCGCTGGGAGTCCCCCAGTCCTGGGGGTGGGGGGACTGAGTGCTGGCAGCGTGAGCATTGCGTGTCCAGCCATGGATGGGCTCCTGTGTCATCCCTGTGACTTACTCATTTTAATTGGAGGAAAGAGGTGTGCAAACTAGCAGTCCTGGGGGCACAAGGAGCCTCCACTTAAAAAAATCTGAAAGACGTGGCTCATGGAGGCACAGCCACTCTGGTTACTTCACAAATGAATGGGATGATTTATTCCCATTCTTTCTACACCAAGCATGCAAATGCCAGAACCAAGACTGCATAACACAGAGAGCTACTGGCACACGGATTCGTGTGTAGGGCTACTAGTATAGATATAACTCCCAAGCAAACTCATATGCCAGAGTATGTAGAATGGACATATTTGAAATGGTAGGTAGTCTGGGAATTTTTTAAAGTTCCCATCAACTATGTATTTGATAGTTTATTGATAGCAGAGAGTGTGGCTGAGTGATATGTAAATATATCCCCTTGTCACTTTTCTGCAAGCGTATAGTAGCTGTTAGGCTAGTGACAGTATTAGGCAGCTGGGGTTGTCGATAGCTTTCTGACAAAAAAATAAAACAGGAAAAGTACACATTTTTTATGCCTGCTCCATCAAAGTCCAGTGTGGCACTGCAGAGGAAGGATGCTGCATGGCTTTGGATTATGCTCATGCTCAAAAGCGTACTGGCTTCTGAAGTATAGTATTGCAGTGAAAAAAAAAACGGTGGAAATAATCACACATGCATATTGATATCTTTGTTTAATAGTAAAATATTAACTACTCCAGTATGAACTGAGTTTCTTTGAACATTATATTGTTCTTATTTAGCTTAGAAATATGGGAAAATGTTAATTAGTGTCCTTTAATGCTTTAGACAGCAGGCTAGTCCAACAGATATAGCTATATATCCCAACTGTGCACCCTATAGGTGAGAGCTATTTAAAAATTATTGAAACTCCCTAAGCCTCTGTAATCTTCTCAGAAGTAAGGATAAAGGATAATTATATGTACCTCATGTTGTGGTAATGAGAATTAAATGATATAATGTATATAATCTACCCAATAGAGTGGCCAACACACTGTGAGCTTTCAAGAAATGAGCTGTGCTAATAAAAGAATGTACTCTCCCTTCAGACTGGCTGAATTTAAATCCTTGCTTTCTCACTTACTAGCTGTGGCACCATTCTCTAATTGGTTACTGATTCAGTCTGACTCAGTTTTGCTTTTCTGCATTATTGGTACAGTGAGCAAATGCCTCTGGTGATTTTTAAAATAATATTAATCATATATATATATATATATATATATATATATATATATATATATGTATGAAGATCACTTAAGGAAGGTCTGATGTTTAGTAAGTGCTCACTAAATATCTCAAAATGCATTATTAAATTTTCAATTGATGTTTCCATCCTATGTATATTTGATTCATACCTTTATCTCTCGGACCCCACATGAAGTTCTCAAGCAAGTTTAAATAGTTTCTAATTACTGCCATAATTAAAGAATCCAAAGCAGTTTTCTAATTATTGATAATATTTTAAAGCAAAGTGCAATCATACCTCAGAGATATTCAGATTCGGTTCCAGACCATCCCAATGGAGTGAATGTCTCAACAGAGAGAGTCATACATACTTTTTGATTTCCCAATGTATATAAAAATATTTTTATACTATACTGTAGTCTAATAAGTGTGCAATAGCATTATGTCTAGGAAAACAAGATATATACTTTAATTTCAAAAGTAATGTATTGCTCAAAATTCTGACCATGACCTGAGTCTTCAACAAATCATAATCTTTTACTGGTTGAAGATCTCAATTTTCCTTTCAAAAATCTTCACAGCAATAGTAATGCCAAGATAACTAATCTCAGATCACCATAACAAATATAATAGGGATGAACAAGCTTGAAATATTTTTAAAATTTACTAAAACATGATAGAGAGGCAAGAGTGATCAAATGCTGCTATAAAAAATGGCACTGATAGACTTGGTCAAAGCAGAATTGCCACAGACCTTCAAAGTTTTATTTTAAATGCAATATCAGTGAAGCACAATAAAGCAAAACACAGTAAAGTGATATATATCTATAAATAAATTTAAGACAATGTAAAGGCAAAAGAATAATAGAGATTTGTAGAAGTTAGAATAACTTCTCAAAGAACAGTAATATTGTGTTACCAGGTATTATTATTGTTATTACCTGAGAAATATTTACCTGAGAAATCTAAATAAAAGAAGAGTCTCTTCAGATCAGATTCATAAAGGAAAAAGAAAATGATGTGGTTATATATAAGTTATTTAGTAGTTGTCTGTCATGTAATTATTAATATGTACTTTCTTAACCAAAATATGATTATATGTAGGCTTCTATATGTAGTTATCATGCAACACATTTTATGTTATTATAATAGTAAAACTCCACATTGCTCATAAGTGAAATGTCTCACATCGTTTCCTTTTCTTTTTTTTAAAGTATTTTATTGATTTTTACAGAGAAGAAGAAAGAGGGATAGAGAGCTAGAAACATCGATGAGAGAGAGACATCGATCAGCTGCCTCCTGCACGCACCTCACTGAAGATGTGCCCACAACCAAGGTAAATGCCCTTGACCGAATCGAACCCAGGACCCTTGAGTTCTCAGGCAAACGCTCTATCCACTGAGCCAAACCAGTTTCTACATTTATTTTTCATTACAAAGAACATTTAGCTATTCTCAGAGATCCTAACAAAAATATTTATTTATTTTAAAAAGAAATAATTGCTTTGCAAAATTCCCAACATAAATGTTACAACTGAGTATGTTACGCTACTTATATATTAGTTTACTGCTTTAAAATAACATAGAAATGAATACCTCATTCACAACAAAGGGCTCATCAATCACATGGGAAGAGGTATGAAGTTGGAATGGTGCTTCAGAATTGTCCCAGGTTAAGGAAAAGGGCCAGGGTTTCTAGTAACCCATTCCCATGCTGAATTGGCACTAAAAGTGACCTTCCCCAGGTGAGGAGCACACTACTTAGACAATGGAAGCTGCCATGGGCAAGGTCGCTTTCTAGGGATGCTAGTTGACAACACACCTGGCAGCTGAGAGGTGCTGAATTGCAAGTTTGGAGAGATACAAACAACATTCTCAGCATGAAAGTTAACTGCTCAGCATTTGGAAGCCAACTCTGATAGGAGCTGGCACCTGAAATGGTTGGCTGCTGAGACAATTCTATAAAAGGTGGTATCAGTTTTGATATTGTGCAGCAGGTGGTGAGAAATTATTAGAGGTTATATAGTTATGTGATTTAGTGCTAAATCATCAGGCAAATTTCATCTGCTATAATATAGAAAGCAGACAAGTATTGCTGGGAATCTCAAGGGGTTAGGTAGTTTTAAAATAGTAAATATTGTATATTATTGAATGGATTTTGGAAGATATTAACGATGAACTGAGAAAAGGACTGGAGAATTTCTAAGTAGGAATAAAAGGTATTAGGGGCAACATGGAATATGAGTTCCTTAAAGGATTGAAGAATTCAAGTAATTCTAGATCTCAAATAATATAAGTAGATTTATACAAAAACCTTTGTAGTAAAAAAATCCAGTAAACTTAACTAATGTAAGTGTTTAAGACAATGTTCTGACTAAGAGGGCTGTTGAACCGTATAGCAAAATATACCAGCTAGATCTGAGTCTATGTTTTGGTAACATTGCATTGGCAATACCAACCAGACTAAAATTTTTCTAATTGTGTAAGAAGTATGCACTATTAGAGACATATCTTACCTGAACAGGAGACAAGTTGCAAAACTATGATGTCCTTTAAAATGGTCTAATCCCCAACCTCTAATAACAGTTGATAGATAGATGATGATAGATAGATAGATAGATAGATAGATAGATAGATAGACTTTTATTGCAGAATTGTGTTGAGAAAGTATGAGAAAGTATTGGAAACAAGCTGGTGAAATAAAATATGGCATATGCTTAAATATTGAGTGCTAGGAAGTGGTTGAAAAATGAGACATCTTTGTAAGAAAGGACATAAAATATTTATATAAAAAAGTGTTATATTTGTATGTTAAGGATAATTAATTGCCTTCTTTTGTAACTTGCTCTTGAAAATATGTTGGATAACAAATTTTCAGATAACATGAGGATATAACCCATGATTTTCAATGAGTAAATAATAATACACTAGCGCACATTCAAAATTATATTAGTATATATATGACTTTTGAAATTCATTTTACTTTGTTCTTTTTTATACATATGTATATCATTAGACTCTGAGTTGTAGCATGTTTTATAAACTGTTCATGCTAGAGTATTTGAATGAGGCTAATTTGGCATTTTTGTTTGTTTGTTTTGGTCTATTACTCTCATGGGTTTGGAAGAATAAGCTTTTAGCCTGAGAAATAATCCAAAATAGAAATACTGTTACTCAGACATTAAAATTTCATGCCACTAACAATATATTTTTTAAAAATACATTTTTTTTATTGATTTCAGAGAAGAAGAGAGAGAGGGAGAGAGACAGAAACATCAATAATGAAGAAAATCATTGATGAGCTGTCTTCTGCACACCCCACATTGGGGATGGAGTCTACATCCAGGGCATGAGACCTGACCAAGAATCAAACCATGACTTCCTGGTTCATAGATCAGTGCTCAACCACTGAGCCTTGTTGACCGGGCTAACAATATTATTTTTATAATAGAATATTATTTTTATGTCAGGGATATAACCTCTTCCCTAAGTAGACACCAAATTGCTTGACTGAAGCAAAAATGTTAAAAAATCTTCTGAGGCTCATGGCTATGGAGTCATCCTCCTTCTTTCACCTGGCTGGTGGACAAGTGTTATCATTGTGCTAACAAACTTGTTTCACCTTATCACTGACTCACATCTGGACTAATTTTCTAGTATCATTTTAGTACACTGCAGACAAGAAATGGAATTATACATGATATGATGTAAGCAGAAATCACTTATGTCACTTAATAAAATTATCCTATATGTGATCTTCATACTCTTTCCTTTTCATTGACTTCATGTAGATCAAAATGGTAGACTTGAAATGACTAAACTACAAAATTAAGGGAGTTGGATGCTCAAATTACTGCTTGGAGAAGAAACTATCATGGATCAGGAGCAGCAAAGGGTTAATTTTTATTTCTAAAATCTTCCAATATTGTTTGGAGGTTGATAGAAATTGGATTCTTTTTTGGTAACTTCAAAAAAATGATTGTAAAGTTTCTTACCATAAGCATTACTTGAAGTATTTTTTTTAAAATAAATTTTATTGATTTTTCACAGAGCGGAAGGAAGAGGGATAGTTAGAAACATCTATGAGAGAGAGACATCGATCAGCCGCCTCTTGCACGCCTCCTACTGGGGATGTGCCCGCAACCAAGATACATGCCCTTGACCAAATTCGAATCTGGGACCTTTCAGTCCGCAGGCCGACGCTCTATCCACTGAGCCAAACCGGTTTTCAGCTGAAGTAATGTTTTTTTAAAAAAAGCTTTTATGAACGGTTCATAGGAAGAGTGTGAATAATTGTTTGAATCATTGTAGAATGACAAATATAATTTAGAACAGCAATGAGCTGACATATTTCACTTAAGCAGCACTAGAAAAATCAATGGTATTTATTATGACAGTAAAGATAGGATCAAAAAGCAAACCTTCATGGATTATTTTTGAATTGGGATAACCTTAGAAAAAGCAGTTAATAAAACATACAAAATGTTTTAAATGTATATTTTTTTTCTCCAGAAATCCTAATGTAAACACTTCTACTAAAGGATGCAGATAATAAATGTAAAAACTTTTAGAATTTGGGTGAAGATCAAGTCAAAAGTGGGTAAAGAAGTTTATTTTGGCGAAACATAGGTACAATTTTTTTTTCTTTGAGCCTGAGTAGGTACATTGATAAATTGAGGATATGAAATATCTAAAACATTGATAAATTGAGGATATGAAATATCTAAAACAATTGCCTTCAAGAGAGGTCTTTCCCCTTTTTATTTTTTTGAAATTAAAAATAATGGTATGACATCTGTACTGAGAATGTTTAAACATCTTGTGTATAAGTGTGTATTCATGTTTTTGTCCCTCACATAAACTGTGAAAAATTTATATGCAATTATGTCAGTAGTACTGTTACCCAAAAGGTGATTCATTTTGCAAAATTCTCTTGTACTCAAGGTCCATTGAACAAAGGTAAGACAACTCAGGCCTACAGTCTGCAGGGAGTAATTCTGTCTTGTGCCTGAATAAAGAGGTAGTGACAAAGCCATTTGTCTCTGCTGCCCTCCTAGATAAAAGAAGATACTAATATTCACTATGATATTCATCTTCACCCATGAAGGTTCTTTGAAAATACTTGCCAGCAGTGAGGAATGCCATCCTATATATTAACCATTTTTTATAAAGCACTATTTCAAGGCCATAGTAATCATCAGGAAATGATACAAATCGTCCAACTGCAGTGAGGTACAAACTTATTAAATTTTATGAAAGAACTGAAGCTGGTTTTCTCTTTTGTAAAAAAATTAATATTCATAACTTACATCTTTAAAATATCTTAATTTTTGGTTCAACAAGCATGTACCAATAGGTGGATATTGCATATACAATTTCACATCTCTATTAATTGGGAACTTTATATCATATCAGATGCACAAAATTTGTGCAAGTATAGGCCTTTGTGTCAGCTGCCTCAATCCCATGGCTGCAGCCCTGGCTTTGTCCCAGGTGGACGTCCAGTCTAATTAGCATATTACACTTTTATTATTATAGAACTTATATTTTATTGTTGGATTACTTTGTCACTAATGTCATTAAGTAAATTTAGTGGAGTTTGCAATTTCATTTGTTACATGAATGATTTATATTTTTCCAATATAACTATAAAATAAAGTTTTACTTAAGATATATAAAAATTTACTATATTTCCTATCCTTTATAATTGCTGAATTTCACCTTAGGTTTCATGGAGTGATGAATTACCAAGAGGCTAGAAAAATAATGGTTGATTTATGCAAGTACACCATTTTTCACTTTCTCTTTAGACACCAACTCCTTTATTCTTAAACCAACAGTCAAATAATATAAATTATACATTATGTACATTATATTATCTGATCACATACCTAAACTATATTCAATCTCCTTGCCCTGAAAGTGCATTAAAACCCTTTCTTGACAAAACTGGTTTGGCTCAGTGGATAGAGATTGTCCTGCAGACTGAAAGGTCCCAGGTTAGATTCCTGTGAAGGGCATGTACTGTGGTTGTGGGAACAACCCCAGTAGGGGGCATACAAGAGGCAGCTGATCGATGTCTCTCTCTCATCGATGTTTCTAGCTCTCTATTCCTCCCCTTCCTCTCTGTAAAAAAAAATCAATAAAATATATTTTTTTTAAAAAAACCTCTCTTTCTTCACACCTACTCAGATTATCCCTTTATAAACTAGATCATAGCTACAACTAAGATCTTCTTTTTTCCTCCACTTCTAAGATTTTGCTTTGTGTAAGATCATATAAATGTTTAATATCTCATATTATTCTAAGGGAAAATAAAAGTTATATCTCTGGTATAATAATTGCCATATGCAAAATCTATTGATTTTAGAGATCCAATAATTGTTTCCACACACCTTTATTCAAACCCAGCATTTATATGCCTGATCTCTCTAATTTAGGATAAAATAATGTTTTTGTATTTCCTGAAAATTTCATTAGTAATTTCCTTTTGAATAGTATTCTTACTCTAACAAGAGTATTTTAAGTTTTAAGGTAGATACACATATTGACTTGCACTTTTTCAAAGTATGTGAAAATTATTCTATAATAAAATGACTTATAAAAATAGCTTTATTAGATTTACTAGAGGCCAGGTACAAGAAATTTGTCCACGGGGGTGGGGAGAGAGTGTTCCTCAGCCCAGTCTGCACCCTCTTCAATCTGGGGCCCCTTGAGGGAAGTCCAACTACCTGGATTGGGGCCTAAATGGGCAGTCAGACATCCCTCTCACAATCCAGGATTGCTGGCTCCCAACGATTCGCCTGCCAGCCTAATCACCCCCTAACCACTCCCCTGCCAACCTGATTGATACCTAACTGCTCCCATGCCAGCCTGTTTGACCCTAACTACTCTCCCCTGCAGGCCTGGTCACCCCAACTGCCCTCCTCTGCCCTCCCCTTGCTGGTTTGGTTTCTCTCAATTGCCCTCCCTTGCAGACCTGGTCGTTCTCAACTGTCTTCCCTGCTGGCCATCTTGTGTTGGCCATCTTGTGTTCACATGGGAACAGTTATCTTTTACCACATTAGGACAGCCATCTTGTGTGTTGGAGTGATGGTCAATTTGCATATTATCCTTTTATTAGATAGGATTAGATATGGGTCAGGGTGGGGGTTTCATTGGTATGGGGCAACCTAGGTGAGTGGTCTGTTTTGGTTTGCAGACTGGCTACATCCCCTGGCGACCCAAGTGGAGGCCCTGGTATCTGGGACTTATTTATCTTTTATAGCTGAAACTTTGTAGCTTTGAGCAGAGCCAAGCCTCCTGCTTGCTCTAAAGCCACAGCCATTTTTGTTGGTATTTATCTTTTATAATGAAACTTTGTAGCCTTGAGTGGAATCCTGGGATCACCAGGGTGTGAGGAAAACTTGGCTTCCTTCTTCACCAGGGGTAACTCAAGCCTCCTGCTCTTTCTAGCACTCTGGCTGCTGCCATTTTTGTTGGGATTTATTTATCTTCTATAATTGAAAAATTGCAGAAGCTTGGGCCTGCCAGAGCAGGCAGTAAGCTTGGCTTCCTTCATTGCCAGAGGTATCTCAAGCCTCCTGCTTGATCTGTGGCTGCAGCCATCTTGGTTGGGTTCATTTGCATAGCCACTCCTGATTGACTTATGGGCGTGGCTTGTGGGTATAGCAGAGGTATGGTCAATTTACATATGTCTCTTCTATTACATAGGATGTTATAGTACACATATGCTTCTACTTACTCTGAAATGAATCCTTGACAAGAAAGGTGATGTCTGTTTAGATTACCAAAAAAACATGTTAGTCTACTAGCTTTTGGTTAATAATAAACAATTCAAAGCAAGGAAACCTTGATCAATTCAAAGAATACAGGTTTTATAAACATTGAGAAACATAAATGTGTTGTTGTTTTACAAGCTCCAGGACATTTAAAAAATTGTGTTAAATCTAAATGTGGATGAACCATAAATTGGGGTTCATAATGTTATACTGAGAAATATATAAAGAGTATATAAGGAAATAATTTTTATTAGAATTCCAATAACATTCAAAGCACTCAAAATTTCTGCATAGTGCTTGTAGAGATCAGTCCTGAATTTCTTTCTGTTGATTGAGCAATTGCAGTCCTCATAAATGACTTATGATCTTTTGATAATTGTCCTCATATAAAGGATAATTTTACTAATTATGCATTTGATCATTTGATTTTGTATCTTATTGCTGACCTTTTATAACCACATATTTATATTTAATTATTTCTCATAAGCACTACTCAATACTTTATTAAGGATTTTGCACAATTGGTAAATATATCAACATAAAAAAGACATTTATAAAAACTGTATTATGAGAGTACACACATTCAAAATGTTTTCTTGATAGCATTCACTTAACTAGGCTCATTTTCAGATTTTTCCTCCTTGGTGATGAACAAAGTCCCCTGCTAATATGCAATGCTTATATTATCTGACTTCTTAGTTATATCAACTACTGAAAATTGTGGAGAAAATCCTGAAAATTTTAGAAATGTAGTTTCAACTGATTCTAGCATGTGCACTAATAGTCCATAGTTTAAAGCTTTGAAAGTTAAGCAGATCTGTGTCCAACAAATAGCTGAAATGCACATTTATTATTCCATCTAACCGGTTGTCATAGAGATGTGTATAGAACACTTTGTGTATCTTTTGATTTTTCCAAGTCATTCTGTTTCTAGTTCCTAAATTGTATAAGAAAAAATCGTGGTCTTGTTTGTTTTTGGTTTTGTATAACTGTATTAGCATTCTATTGTGGCTATCACAAATGCCAAATTTAGCAGCTTAAAAAAATATTATGTCCAGAGTTCCTTGGGTCACAAGTCCAGTATGAGTATCACTAAACTACCAGTGCACCCTTGATGTTGGCAAGGCTATTTATCTCACTGGAGACTTTGGGGATGAACCCAATCCCAAAGTCACTCAGATTGTTGGTAGAATCTGCTCCTTATTGTAGATTTGAGGTCCCTGTTGCTTTACTAGTTATCAACTTATGGCTGCTTGTAGCTTCCTGAGGCCTCTCTGTTCTTTCTACATCACCCCCTGCATCTTAGTGCCCATAATGGCATACTGTGTTCTTCTGACACTTGGAATCTCTCTGATTTCCCTCTTCTGCTACATTTCTTTGTTTTGATTTTTTTGATTTTTTTAATTCTCACCTAAGGATATGTTTTCATTGAGAGAGAGAGAGAGAGAGAGAGAGAGATCAGTAGTCTCCCATATGTGCCCTAACTAAAAATCAAAATCAAGTGGACTGCCCTAACCCATTTGGCTCAGTGGATAGAGTGTCGGCCTGCAGACTGAAAGGTCCCAGGTTCAATTCCAGTCAAGGGCATGTGCCCTGGTTGTGGGCACATCCCCAGTAGGGGGTGTGCAGGAGGCAGCTGATAAATATTTATGGCTCTTTATCCCTCTCCCTTCCTCTCTGTAAAAAAATCACTAAAATATATTTAAAAAAATAAAATAAAAAATTAAGTAGAAACCTTTTGATGCAGAGGATGGGACTCCAACCAACTGAGCCAGGCTATCAAGGTTACATTTCTTTACTTCTAAAAGTTCCTGCAACTAAATTTGGTTACCTGGATAATCCAGGATAATCCTTCTGTTATAAGGTTTGTGACTTTAAATAGTAACTGCTAAATCTATTTTGCCTTGTAATATAACTTTTTCACAAATTCCAGGGATTAAGTCATGAGCATCTTTTGGGGATCATTCCGTTTACCACAATTACATAATGTCTCAGCATACATTCCAAAATTTCTCTACAGTGGGTAAATAAAATAATATACTATTTGTATCATAGAAATTATAAAATTTATTTCATTTATTTATTAATTACACTTTTATTAACATGTATTCACAGATGGATTTCTTACTTTACCTAAAAGTTACATTTCTTTGAAGTGAAGGTATATATCTTAAAGGTTTCTCTTATTACCTAGAATACTTTATTCTTTTTAAGTTCAAATACAAAACTGTAAACAGGGAGAGAAAATTCCTGCTTTTGTTACTACGACTATTTCATAACATAAATATGAAGTTTTTCATTTTTAACAGCACACTGTAAGAAATACCTAAAAAATTATTTTATGTATCAGTGGCCTGGTGTTAATCTGATTGCCTCAGTTAAAAGTCAAATTTACCTTGCCCTTATTTACCATATTTTCCAGCATATAAAATGACTTTTAATGCAGGAAAATCTTCTCAAAAGTTGTGGGTCATCTTATAAGCCAGGTATCACCTTATCGAGTATATCCCAAACTCTATACTTTAACTGGAAAAGTTGGGGGTCATCTTATACACCCAGTTATCTTATACACTAGAAAATATGGTATCTGATCTAAATATTTTGTAGTCACAATTTTTGTACAAAACAAGATTAGAGAGTACAGAAACAACAAAATTACCAGGATATTTGATGTGATGAGAAGAGGATTACTATAGGGAGAAAACAGTAGAACAATATTAAATTTGATCAAACCAGGATTATGGCAAAGGATGGTGATTATTTTATAAAACACTGAACAAGTGTAAACATTAAGAATTATTTTGGGAGGTGCCCTCAGTGATCCCCAACCTATCTCTTGCTTCAACAGTGTTTGGAGGGAGCAGACACAAGGACATCCCTTCTTCCAGCCTCCTGCCACTCTCCTGCATCTTATCCAGTCACCACCTTCAGAACCACCTCTGAGACCAGCCAACACATCAGTGTTTTGGGTTTTTTTTTTCTACCTAAATTATAATTCTGATTGTATAACCTCTTTGAAAGGCAACCTGTTGATACTTAGCCATGAGCTCCCAAATTGGTCGAATTATTCCACCGAGGTGGAGGCTGTGGTCAACCACCTGGCCAGCCTGCACTGCGGGCCTCCAGCACCTACCTCTCTCTGGGCTTCTATTTCCACGGAGACGATGTGGCTTTGAGGGTGGGGGCCGCTTCTTCCGAGTTGGTGGAGAGGAAGCTCGAGAGGCCGAGTGTCTCTTAAAGTTGCAAAACCAGTGCGGTGGCTGCATTCTCTTCCAGGATGTGCTGAAGCCTCCTAAGGTGAGTGGGCAAACTCAGGAGCCATGGAAGCCACTAAGGCCTTGGAGAGGAGCCTGAGCCAGGCACATTTGGAGCTGTAGGCCCTGGCTTCTACCTGCACAGGCCCTCAGCTCTGTGGCTTCCTGGAGAACCACTTCCGGGGTGAGGAGGTGAAACTCATCAAGAAGATTGGTGACACCTGACTAATGTCCAGAGGCTGCCAGCTCCCAGCTGGGCTGGGCGAGTATCTCCTCAAAAGGCTCACCCTCAAGCACCACCCGGAGCCTCTCTGCATTCCCCTGGTGTCCGGCTTTTACCTGAGCCTCTCCCTGAAACCACTAGCCATTCTTTTCACCATCAGAAGCTCTCTCCTATGCATTGGACCAAATGAAACAATAAAGCTTTTTGCAGAAAAAAAAATTATCCTGATTATTGTTTCTATCTTCCACTGTTTCATCAGTCAACTAATATATGCTGTATATTTTATACTTACAATGTGCCAGATGCAATCATAAACTTTGAGGGAGAAGATGGGGAAAAAAGACAATCTTGACCTTTAATGTGGAGCATGCTTTCTAGTGAGGAACTATTAAGGACTATTTGGAAAAGGGATTTTACAAGACTAAAGTTTTCCACATAGTCTAGAATGGAGAGTAATAAAACAACAGTGCTGTGGATAACAGGTGCTTAAGGGAAACACTCTATTTAAAAGACACTGAAAAGGAAGGACCACTGTTGAAAACAAGGAAAACAGCTAAGTAAGATGAGAATAAAAAACAATAGTATTGGTGGAGCTAACTTTGGAACACATTTTACAATGTAGAAGTGGGCATTGAATTTAATAAATTAAAATATCAGAAAGGTCATGATTAAATAGATAATTCATATAATTCTGGTTGTATAACCACTTTGAAAGACAACCTGTTGATACTTTCTATTAAGTTTTTTCAATGTCTTATGAATACACAATGTATATATGAATGATTACCCAAATGCATGCTCATTTATCTCTTATTTCTTTTTATAAATTTAGAGTACAGAAGAACATTAGTTTATGGCAATTGTATTTTAATATTTAGAAGTTGTCTATACATAAAAAACTTCAAAAGAAATAAAGAATACATTATTTATCATAAAATGTAGCTTTTACAAAATAGACTAAACCACTTTTTAAATTTCCTATACATCTAATCTTCTGCACCAGCCACAATACATGTACTCCTCCCTCAAAGACAAACATCCAAAAATATGCTAAGAAAAAATACTAGCCCTCTTTCTCTTTGTTTCTCTTTGTGTTAGCAATTTAAGAATTATTTTTTAATCAGTTTGTCTAAATTAATTAATGTGATTTTCAGAATGTTCCTTTCCCTTCAAAAGCTGAGAACTTTAGTAATTTGTTTGTAGTTCTATTATTTAATGTTACTTAAAATAAGGAAATGATCAGGGAGATCTAAACTATTATTACCATAACCCATAAGACTTCAGTCAATAATCAGCACATTATTTCACTGTGTGCTGTAATTGAAAAATCATACTAAATATTTAGCTCTGTGGATGTTTTGAGTCAGAGAATTATTATATGAGAGCACAAATAGTACTGTATTTTAATTCAGTTACGTGAATAAATGAGGGTGTGTCATATATATATATGTGTGTGTGTGTATATATATGTACATATAAATTGAGACATTTATTATTTTGCTGCTATTATATACTTAAATGCTTCAAAGTACATTTTCTAAGAATCTCTAAACATGGTATAGTTATCAAAATTATTAATTAGAACATTGATACAGTAATTTTACTAAATCAATAGTACACATTCAAAGTTCATCAATTTCTCCATTAATGTACTAATTAGCTTGTTTTGTTTTCTTAGTGCTGGTTCCAGATCAGACCATTTATTATATTTGATATAGTTCTTTAATGCCCTTTCATCTATAAGAGTTCATTCACCTTTTCTTAGTTTTCATGAACTTGACATTTTTTAAAAAATTGGTTTTGATTCATGCTTGCTAATGGTTCCATTCAAATGATGCATTTTTTGACAGCATTATCATTGAAGTGAGGCTGTGTCCTTCTCAATGACTGATAAAGGGACAGATGCTGTCAGCTTGTACCATTACTGGTGATGTTAACTTTGATGATTTGCCTAAGGTTATTTTAGCTAGGTTAATCCACCGTAAAATTACCAGCTCCTCCCTGTTGTTTTTTTTTTAAATATATATATGTATGTGTGTGTGTGTGTGTATATGTGTATATATATGTATGTATAAACATACTTTGTGGGAAATTACTTTGAAAATATGTAAATATCTTGCTTTTCATTAAGCTTCTACTCATAAGTTTAACTCCTACTCATGAGTTTGTCTGATTCAATTATTATGATAGTTGCTAAATGGTGTTATTTCTAACTCTACCTCTCCTTCTACAAGTATGAGTATTTGCGTAAGTTATTTTCAGCTGACTAGGACAGTTCAACGCTTAGCTCCAGGGAGGTCTGGAAGTTTGGAACTAACTTTTGGCCAAAAGAAAAATGAGAGTGCTAACTAATGATTTATAATGTGCTATTTAAAGTTTGAGACTTTCCTGCTGTCACCAGGCCAGTTGGCATATTGATCACTTGCAATCACTTGCACCTTTTGGTTAGGCTATCTGACAAGAAAGGCATAAGGATCCCACTGGGAACATTTGGGAAGCTCTTGGAAAACCAAGATGCCCCACACCAGTTGTACAAGTTCATACTCCAAAGATGAAGAACATTATGTGTGAATAAGGATGATTCTGGGCAACTGTGCCTGAAAGTCTATCAGGCTGTTAGAGGCTTGTCTGAACAGTCTTTCTATATCCTTTAATTTTATTAAGACTTTTTTGAATATGCATTTGTTTAATTGTGCAATCCTTATATACACAGAAAATACTTCCATGATTGCTATCCTATAAAATAGTGAAAACTAACTTCTAACTAGACTTCCATTTGAAGTCATAATTATTTGTGGCTTTAGCCTGAGGATATATAGAAAAGTATTTTGTTTAACACTTAGGTTACGCCGTTTTTTACCCTTTAGTATGAATATGTTATCTTTTTGTCTTTGTATGCTATATCACTATTTGTTTCATGGGTAAAACATGATGATTAGACACTTACATACATTGCAAAGGAATCACCCCAGTAAGTGTAGTACCCATCTGACAGCACACATAATTATTAAAATATTATTGATTATATTCTTGATTCTATATTTTACATTTCTGTAATTATTTTTAAAACTGGCAATTTGTACTTAATCCCTTTCACCCTTTCACTCATCTTTTCATGTGTTTTGGCCATCTGTTTGTTCTCTGGATAAATGTCTATTTTTGTTTTTGCCCATTCTTTAACGAGAATTTTTTTTTTTTGTTTGAAGTTGAATTATATGAGTTTTCTAAAAATATATTTTGGATATTAATCTATTTCAGATAGATCATTTGTAAATATCTTCTCCCATTCAGAAGGTTGCCTTTTATGTATTGTTCATGGTTTCTTTTGTGGTATAAACTTTATAATATATATGATATCCCTTAACACAGATCTATGTCTGAACTTTCTATCCTCTTTTATTGATCTATTTGTCTGTTTATGCACCAGAACTGCACTATTTTGAATAGCATGACTTTAGAGAATATTTAATATTGTGTATCTTGCTTCTACTCCCATATTTCCAGTTGAACTAGTTAGTCTTACAAAATTATATAAGCTTTTCTACATCCATAAAATTTTGTAAAAATATTTATCCGGATTGTGTTAAATTCTTAAAATTACTTAGGAAGAAGAATCATATTTATGATGTTGATCATTCTATTAAAGAATATCACATTTTTTTCCATTTGTTCAAGGCTATGTTGTATCTTTCAGAAACAGTTTAAAGTGTGTATTTTTTTTATAAACTAGTTTATATGCTTCTCTTTAAATATGTTTCTAAACATATTTAAGTATTGGTATTGCTATAGTAAATATTTTTATATCTTTCCACTAGTTATTATTTATGAACTGAGAAGTCTTTTGATTTATGTATGATAATATTATATTCCTTTATTTTTAAATTGTTTTATTTTTTGAGCCAAATTTGTTATTAATTCTCTGAGGTTTCCAAGTATACTATCCTATTATGTAAGAAATACAAAGTTGTACTTCCTGTTTTACCATTTGGGGTCCTAATTTATATATTATTTCTAATTGGGTTGGCATGTATTTCTAAAAGAGTATTAAATATAAAAGTCTTTAATTTGTAGTATCTTTAATTTGTATCAGATTTTAGTGTAAATACCACTGTTTTCCCATTAACTGAAATATTGTTTTTATAACTAATTTGTTTTTTATCATATTAAGGAAATGTGTATAAATTTGTATATTCTTAGCTATCTATATTAATAAAAGCCCAAGTGGTGTCTCTCCCTCACATCATCACAAGATGGCTGTCCCCATGTCATCACAAAATGGTCACCACAAAATGGCCCACAGGGGAGGGCAGTTGTGGGCAATTATGCCAGCAGGGGAGGGCATTTAGGGGCAACCATGCTGGCAGGGAATGCAGTTGAAGGCAACCAAGCCAGCAAGGGAGGGCAGTTGGGAGTGGTAGGGCCACTAGGGGTGGGCAATTGGGGGCAATTGGGTTGGCAGGGAAGGGCAGTTGTGGGCAATCAAGCTGGCATGAGAGGGAAGTTGTGGATGATCAGACCTGTAGGCAAGGGAATTTGGGGATGATTGGGCTGCAGAGGAGCAGTTAGGCATCAATCCGGCTGACAGGGGAGCAGTTAGGGGGTGATCAGGCTGGCAATCAGGAGCAGTTAGGGGAAATCAGGCAGGCAGGAAGGCAAGTGGTTAGGAGCCAGCACTCCTGGATTGTGAGAAGGATATCCAACAGCTGGTTTAGGTCTGATCCTGTAGGGGTCCCAGATTGGAGATGGTGCAGGTTGGCCTGAGGGACAGCTCCCCTCTCAGTACATGAATTTTATGCGCTAGGCCTTTAGTCCTATATAATAAAAGCCTAATATGTAAATTGACCAAACAGTGGAACAACCTGTGGAACGACCAGTCAGTCTGATGTGCACTGAACACCAAGAGGAAGATGCTCAATGCAGGAGTTTCCCCCAGCCTGCAGGCACAGGCCAGTCAAGGCAGATGCCTTCAGGGGTCCCAATTAGCCTGCCTGTTGCACTGCAGAGGGAAGTGACCAGTGGCAGTGTGCAAGCCATCAGGGTCAGGACCAGCAAGTGGGCAGTGCCAGGCTGATCAACACGGGTACCAGTGGGGGTCCCTGATCACCCTACTGGTCACCCCACAGATTGGTACTAATCACTGGCCAAGCCTAGGAACCCTACCCATGCACAGATTTTATGCATTAGGCCTCTAGTATTTTTATAATAATCAATTATTGAATTTTCTTAAAGACTTCATAATTTTTAGAAATATTAGTAATTATGTTATTTTTCTCCTTCATACATTAATAGTATATTATCTTAATTGATTTCCAAATATTGAACTAAGCTTGTGCTACTAGAATAAATGCCAATTGTTTATCATATATTATTTCCTTATAATGATGTTAAATACTGCTTGCTAAACATTTCTTTAGAATATTGTTAACTTTTAAATTGTTAATTTTTTGTAACAACTTGATTAGTATAAGAGATATCCATATAACTAATAAATTAATATTTCTGGGTGGGATTGTGAGTGTGTTCCAATAAAGATTAACATTTGAATCAGTGAACTGAGTAAAGAAAATTCACCCTCAACAATTTGGGGGGCCATTATCCAATTTTTTGAGGGTCCAAATGGGATAGGATGATGGAGGAAGTGCAAACTGTCTTTATTTCTTGAGTTGGTCATCCATCTTCTCCTGCCTACTGATATACAGCTCCTGGTTCTCAGGCCCTTGGACTCAACCACCCAGTTTCCTAGGTGGTTGGCCTTCGATTGGAGTAACATCAGTGGCTCTCTTGGTTTTCAGGCCTTCAGACTCAGAGGACTTATAGCATCTGCTTTTCTGGTTCTTCAGGTTTCAGACAGTATATCATGGCATGTGGCAGCTTCCAGGTCTTGTGTGCCAATTCTCATAACAAATTATCTATCTATCTATCTATCTATCTATCTATCTATCTACCTACCTACCTACCTATCATCTATCAATCAATCATCTACCTATCAATCATTTATCATTTCTTGTTGGTTGTTTTTCTGAATAATCCTAAATAATATAAACATTAAATCATTCATTGTGGTTGTTATACTTATTTTTGATGTTTTGAGGAGGGTTTGTGCTAGCTCTGGTATTTATGTATGTTCTTTTTCTCTGAAGAACCCCAAATTCCCCAGTTTTTCACCCATTTCCATTACCACTGAATATTCAAACAGATGTCACTCCTTTTCTTGTATACTTTTCTTTCCCAGCCATTATGACTTTAAAACTTACCACCATGAAATGTGCCCACATTTCATTTCCTCCCGTGTCTAATATTCTGAAAAAGCCACACTATTTTTTTTTTTGAATTTTCACACTCGGTAGAATTTCTCTTTGTGGCAGTGATTTTAAGTCAATCTTCCTTTATGTCCACTTTTCTCTCTAAGAAGTTCCACTGGATAGTGCTGCTTAATTTGAGATATAATTGCACTAAAATTTAGCTTACTCTATTTTTTTAATTTACAGATATTTTTATTATAATTTTCTTGTCTTCTTGATGTTCTAAGTGTGAGGGTTTTGAATTGAATGAATGTGTATAGAGGATCTCCTTTGTTTTTTTGTGTTTTTTTTTGAGAATGTGTAGAGAGATACAAATATTGTTAGCCACCACTTTCCTTGGTCACCAGCATTCTCCTGAATATTTTTGCATGAGTAATTGTTACTTTCAAATTGAAAAACACATCATATATATATAATTTTGTCAGAAGAATACATATTGATAAATTTATATGGGACATAATAAAAAGGATGTTATATGTGTGGAAATCTAATCATCTCACTATATAAGTTTCTTATTTGTTTGTTGACTTCATTGGTGGGAATAGAAGATTCAACCCAGCCTGTTGAGTATCAAAAAAGAAGAAGAAGGAAAAGGAGAAGAAGATAAAGGGGGAGGGAAAAGAGAAGGGGAAAGGGGGAGTGGGAAAGATGTTCTCACAAGAATTGAATTATTACCATATAACCTCGAGTCCCAAAACATAGCTTCAGAGGACATTAAAGCACTATGAAAGGATGAACATTTTATTGTGGTGTTGAAGGTGTTGAAATAAAGGGTATATAATTAACATCAGCTTAAGGTTTTTTAAATTTAAATTTTAATTTAAATTTTAATTTTTTTTAAGAAAAATGTTTCAAATACATTTATTGAGGTTGCCTTTGGGACTTCTCAGATATGTACTAAGAGAATGTTTATAAAAAAACATGTTCCATGAAATCAGTTGCCCCTCTCTGCATTGAATGTTGACATCAAATTCTTTGAACCTTATGCACCTATTCATTTTTATTTTTCATTTGGACTATTTTGTGCCTCATCTATCCACTTATTCCTATATGGTACTCAAATGTTGAGAGCAATGACAACTATATTCATGATCTCCATCTATTCAGGAATGTATAAATAACCATTTAACCTTTAAATATCTTGATAATTATTCAGCAAGTCAAAGGCATAGATGTCACCAGTTTTAATGCACACACTGATTTGCTCTTGGATTTTATCACTTACAACCATTAAGGATTGAAAGGATAATTTATCTTGAAGGTTGAAGCATGTGTCTTTTAACTAAGTGTTATCTAGGGACAAAAAAGGAACCATAGACAGATGGATTAGTTCTCTGTGTACTAAATCTCACAGGGTACTGAGCTGCAGGATATGCTCCTTTTGTTTTTGTCCCAAGCTCAAGGTCACAAGTGGAAAATAGTAATCCTTCTCGGAAAATCTCATAACCTAGAAAGGTAGGTTTCATTATGATTATACTATCTTTATATTAATAGTTTTGTTTTCCTTCAATTTTGCAGAAGATTGTATTGATTATATTTATATTAGTTGGTTACTTTTTCCATGTTGATGCCTTTTTTAAATGGTTACTTTATTAAAATAATATCAAATAAACCTGGGCAAATGTGTAGTGCTAGGTAGAATAAAGAGCAAAAATAAGTAATATTCATTGAGGACATATATTAAATATTATTTCTTTTACACAAACTGGCTAATTTAATACCTACATTGCTCCTATAATTTGTATAATTTATGGCAATTTTACAGAATAGAAAATGAAGGTTATATCCTCTATATAAGTTGTACAAAGTCATACTTTCTTTGTTAAGGAAAATAGCCCAGATTAAATAGCAAGTTTATGTGGTATTTCCTATAACTTACTATCTAGTAGAATATTAAGGAATCTATATAAAATTTAAATGCAATGCCAATATTTATAAATGCATCTACCATGCATTATAGTACACTATTATGGGTATGCTATTGGCAAAGGAATAGATCAATGGAACAAAATATGGAATCCAAAAGTAGACCCATGCATATATAGCTAAGAGATTTTGACCAAAAGGTAAAATCAATTAATTGGATAAAGGATATCCTTTCAACAACTAATGCTGGAACAAATGAACATCCATAAACTAATAATCAAAGTTGATCTAAAACTCATATCTTGAAAACATAAGTCATAATGGATTATAAATGTAGCAATTAAAATTATAAAACACTAGAGACCCAGTGCATGAAATTCGTGTATGGGATATATGTGTCCCTTTGCCCAGCCTGCACCCTCTCCAATCTGGGAGCCCTTCCCTCGAGAGATGTGTGGTAGAATTGGGCCTAAACAGGCAGTTGGGCATCCCTCTCACAATCCAGGACTGCTGGCTCCCAACTGCTTCCTGATTGCCCTAACCACTTCTGCCTGCCAGCCTGATTATTCCCTAAACACTCCCCTGCCAGCCTGATTGATACCTAACTCCTCCCTGCCAGCCAGTTTGCCTCTAACTGGTCTCCCTTGCAGACCTGGTCACCCCTAACTGCCCTACCCTGCAGGCCTGATTTCCCTCAACTTCCCTGCTTTGCTGGCCTTGTCACCCCCAACTGCTCTCCCCTATAGGCTTGATTGTGCCCAACTGCCCTTCTCTTACAGGCGTGGTCCTCCCAACTGCCCTCCCTTTCAGGCCTGGTCTCTTCCCTGCTGGCCATCTTGTGGTGGCCATCTTGTGTCCACATGTGGCAGTTATCTTTGAACACATTGTGGCAGCCATCTTGTGTATTGGAGTGATTGTCAATTTTCAAATTACTCTTTTACTAGATAGGATTGGAGGAAAAAATAGGAGAAAATCTTTCTGGCCTGGTGGTACACAAAGAGCTTTTAAATGTGCCAGGAAGCAAAAGATTAGAAGAGAATATTTGCAAATCTCATATTAGAAAAAAAATGTATCAGGAATACATAAGGAACGGTCAATTTGCAACAAAAGAAAAATAAAAATCCCAATTAAATAAAATAGTACAAGACTTGAACAGACACTGCATCAAGAAATACATATAGCCGAACCTGGTTTGTCGGCCTGGGGACTGAAAGGTCCCAGGTTCGATCCAGTCAAGGGCATGTACATTGGTTGCGGGCACATCCCCAGTAGAGGGTGTGCAGGAGGTGGCTGATCGATGTCTCTCTCTCATCCATGTTTCTGGCTTTCTATCCCTTTCCCTTCCTCTCTGTGAAAAATCAATAAAATATATATTTTTTAAAAAAGAAATACATATAAAACTTAAAAAAGGACATAAGATAGGAGAATGCAAATTAAACCTATAATGCAAATTAAATAATAGCACATTTTAAGATGGCTAAAATAAAAAATGTTGACAATATCAATCAATAACCAGATGCAAAACAGCTGGGACTTTTATAGATTGCCAGTAGTTGTGGGAAATGATACAGCTACTCTGAAAAGAGTTGGGCACCATTTCATAAAGATACTCTTTTACTAGATAGGATTGGAGGAAAAAATAGGAGAAAATCTTTGGCCTATTAATCACGCACCTATCTATATACGCTAAAGAAGGAAAAACTAACCTTCAAACATAAACCTGTACATGTGTATTCACATAATTCATAGTTCAAAAAAACCTATAAATAATCTAAATATTCTTTAATATGGATGGTTCACAAAGGCACCAGAGAGGCTAATCTCAAAAGTTTACAAAGAATTTGATTTTGAAAAAGAAACAAAGATGGAGGCATAGGTGAACACTTAATCTGCTGCCTGGCACAACAATTTCAAAACTACAACTAAAAGACAGAACGGACATCATCCAGAACAGCAAAGCTGGCGGAGTGGAAATTCTACAACTAGAAGTAAAGAGAGGGACTCAGAGAGCTGCAAAAAGCTGAGATACAGAGAAATTCGCATGGAGAGGATGGGAGGCAGAGTGTGTGGCTGGCTTCCTCTTGTGGGAGGGAGACAGAAACTCCTGACAGCACTGAACCCCAGATCCTACTGCACTGAACCCAGCTCCAGGCAAGACTTATACGGAGGGAGTTTGGATTGTGGTGAAAAGGGAGGAGTGCATGGAAACTTAGGGGAGCTGTGAAAAGGCAGAGGTCTGGAGGCATGCACACCACTGCGCACAGAGGGCTGACTGCTGATTGTGGGGCTGGCTTTCTCTAGTGGCAGGGAAACAAAATCTCCCTGAAATCCACTTACGACTATGGTGAACCTCAGTTTGGGTGAGACCCTGGGGACCCAGACTCATACAGGTCCCTGGAGCACATGGAAACTGGAAAGGCAGAGGTCTGGAGGCATACGTGAGCACACAGAGAGGGCTGCAGCTGAGATCCAGGGGCCGTGTAGGGTGGGGCTGGCTAGAAGCCAATGCTGTCTCTGCTCAGCCCTGAGATTCCACCCTATCCAAGCTGAATAGAGAGGCTTTTGCAATTCTGCAAGTCTTGTAACATAAGGCTGACTCCAGCACAGAAATTCTACTGGCCTGGTGAAAATGTGGAGACAAAGGAACAGATCACAAATAAAAGAAATGGAGGAAAACAAATGACTGGGTATAGAGTTAAAACCATGGTTATAAGGTTTTTCAAGTATTTCCTAAAAAAGATGGATAAATTTAGTGAGACCCAAGAGGAGATGAAAAAGGACCAAGTAGAAATTAAACATACACTGACTGAAATAAAAAATGTTATAAAGAGACCTAACAGCAGTCTAAAGGACCACAAGAATCAAGTAAAAGGTTTGAAATACAAAGAAGCAGCATGGGGGAACACTCCACTGGTAAAGCAAAAAGAAAAAAGAATTCAAAAATTTGAAGATAGTCTAAGGAGCCTCTGGGACAATTTCAAGTGTACCAACATCAGAATTATGGGGGTGCCAGAAGGAGAGAGAGAACAAGATACTGAAAACCTATTTGAAAGAATAATGACTGAAAACTTCCCTTATATGGTGAAAGAAATAGACTTACAATTCCAGGAACCCCAAATAAAAGGAATCCAAAGAGGACTACACCAGCACACATCATAATTAAAATGCCAAGAGCAAAAGGCAAAGAGAGAATATGAAAAGCAGCAAGAGAAAAACAGTTAATTACTGACAAGGGAGCACTCATACGATTGTCAGCTAATTTCTCAACAGAAACTATGCAGGCCAGATGGGAGTGGCAAGAAATATTCAAAGTGATGAATAGCAAGAACCTACAACCAAGATTACTCTACCCAGCAAAGCTATCATTCAGAATTGAAAGTCAGATAAAGAGCTTCACAGATAAGAAAAAGCTAAAGGAATTCATCAACACCAAACTAGTATTATATGAAATGCTGAAAATACTCTTTAAGAAGAGGAAAAAGAAGAAAAAGGTAAAGATAAAAGTGATGAACAACAAATATATATCTATCAACAAGTGAATCTAAAAATTAAGTGAATTAAAATCTGGTGAATAGAATAAACTGGTGAATATAGTAGAATCAGGAGCATAGAGAGTGGACTGACAATTCTCAGGGGGAAAGGGGTGAAGGGGTTTCAGAGCGAGAGTGAATAAAAACTACACATCTATGGATGAGGACATTGTGGGCGGAGGTAAGGGTAAAGGCAGGGGTGGGAGCTGGGTGGAGGGGAGCTATGAAGGGGAAAAAAGAGAAACAAATGTAATAAAATGAACAATAAAGATTTATTTAAATAAAGAATTTGATTTTATTTATATAGCACTCTAATAAGACACATCTGTATCGACAATGAAGAGAAAGTCATGGGGTGACTTAAAAATATCTTAAGGTAGTGTCTTGTGGTAAAGATCTGTCTGTTCCCAGATTGCTGTGTGGTTACATGTATCTGTACAAGTTTTAAAATTCATAGAACTGTACAACAACAACAACAACAACAACAACAACAAAAACATTGTAAAGACCTTTGCTGGCCCTCAGAAAAGATTCAATAATGGTGTCAATGATTTCAAAGCTACTAATCATAAAATGCAATTTAAAAAAATATTGTAGGTTATTACATAAAAATTTAATTCCATACAGAAAAAAACAAAATATTGCCCTCTGAAATACATTGAGAGGGTTCATTTGAAACGCAGGCAGACAGGGCAGGGGTCCTGTGGAAAACAAAGGCAGGGGCAGACATGGCAGTTCGAGCAAGCCTAATCATAGAAAGCAACCAAACAGAAATAATAAAATGTTTTTGGGCTCAAAATGAGAAACCAAGGGAAGGCTTACAACAATAGGGTGTGCTGACACATAGAAACCAAGTTCAGCACAGGAACAGAGAAAGAACACACAGAAGCAAGGAAAGGTCAGGTCTGTTGCTGGGCAAGAACAAATGAGGGAATTGATCAGGTGGTGGCACAGGTAGACAGGCACAGAGCGGGCTTGTAGCAAATACTACCCCTGGACTAAAAGGCTTTAACCGACAGCCCCTTATTGGGTCCCTCTCCCCATTCAGGAAGTCTGAATCTGCTTGTAATACATTTTGCACACTTTTGCTTAAATCTGCTGATCCACGGAGCTCATTCTTCAGCTCTGGGAGACACCACTTGGGGAAAACACCTTGGTTTACTGTTCAGGTTATCGCTATCAGCGATAAGGCACTAGGGACACTTGAACCTAAGAAACCAGTTAAGTATATAAACATAAAGCAATGGAAATTATTCTGTTTATGTTCATTTTTAATGTTTACATAACCCAAATAAATGGTATATTGTTTCCTCTAATCTATTTGATTGTCCCATGGATGTTGACATTCAATATTTTTAAACGTAAAGTAGCACCTATTCATATGTTTACTTAACTAAACATACACTTTTTTATTGCTGTTCCTTTAAGGGATTTTATTTTTAAAAATAATTTTAAGTATACCATAAGCATTGTAATACATTCAACTTGATAATAACATCAATTCTTGGACAATAAAAAACAACTTAAAATATTATGATACTTTAACTGCTTCGCACTCTCACTTCAAAGGAATCTTGGTTTGGACAAGATATTATTTAATCTGTATTTTAAACGTAGTAGCTACCTAATTTCTTATTGTGACACAGAGCATTTACTCCTTTTTGCAGACTTTTCCTTTCTTCTGTCCATCAGCTAAAACTCTCTCTTCACTTGGCTGAAACCCAGCCCTTCTTTCTCCTGTAATACTTTCTTTTTTCTTTGTTCTTATTCCCTCTAGATCTTCTTTGCACATCCTTGTTGGCAATGACTAGTTCTCGCTTAATAAAGTTTTTCTCCAATCTTGAATCTCTTAAATCATTCAGACTTCCTTTGAGTAAAAAAAAAGAAGCATTTTAAATTTCTTTTGTACAGAGGTACAAAATATATCTAGCATATTGTTTATGTCTATACAATGTTTGATGAACTTGTCATGGTTCACCAATTACTGGTGGTATAATAAGATTAACCTTCTTTTTTCCTGAGATGCC
The DNA here is from genome assembly GCA_004026805.1 of Lasiurus borealis. Classification (NCBI taxonomy): domain Eukaryota; kingdom Metazoa; phylum Chordata; class Mammalia; order Chiroptera; family Vespertilionidae; genus Lasiurus; species Lasiurus borealis. Next base: position 10,446 of record PVJN01011078.1, on the reverse strand, counting down.
ACTTAATAGATTAGAACAAGAAGAAAAGATGGGAAGTTGTAGAGAAAATGCTGCTGCACTGATATCCCGAATGTGTATCTCTTCCAAGGTATGCTGTGATACTTAAAAGAAACAGGTGAGCTTACAAAGCTAAGCTGCCTGAGCGCTGACGGCTGCCCTGTCCTATTATAGAGAGATTTCCTTGGCCTGTTGGCATAAGCCCTGAGGGTCCGCACACTGACTTGCTCTTGTCATTAAGCAATTGAGCACGCTCTCATTTAGGAGACATGTCAAATTACAAGGGCACGCACGGAGCACCCATGTGCCAAGTTTCCCACTGTAGGATGACAAATATTGTGGGAGCTAATGAGGAGTGGCCATCTCTATATCATACGTATGACTTTTTGTTTGAGAGGAGCAAAGGAGAGATTCTTGGGTGAGGAGGAAAAGGCTTGAGACTTCATATATACACAAGGAATCCCATAAATCTATAAAGTTTAAGTACGCTCTGAAAATAAGTTAGTGCCTCTGAGGTCTAAATTATTCAGCCTCATTCTTGGTTGCCAATGTCTACCTTCCATTAGTAAGCAGCTGACTTTGCAGCACTTAGAGTTTACTGAAGAGAAGGAGGAAAAGCCTCCAGATATTTGAGACTACCCTTTTATATACTGTATATGCATGTATATTGAAATGCCATGTGTTTCTTTGATAAGACTGAAGTTCCTTCATACTGGTAACTATCCTCAAGTTTTCCAAATACCTTGCAGCATTATGTGTAGAATGCATAAAGTTTTATTAAATGGATGTTATAAATAAAGTATCATTTCTAGAACATGGCTATGAAATTGAAAATATCAAATAAATAAATTTTAACTCTTGCTCTTCAGATTAAAGTGTAAGCATATCCTGGGTGAGCTACTTTTCTAGGTAGATTTTGAAAGGTAAGAAACTAGTTGGGAATAGGCAGAGTTTATGATGTAATATTTCCGTACTGGCAGACACAGTAAGAAAAGGGTTTTGAAGGGAGACTTGAATACTAAACTATTAGGCTTGAGAAATATGGTATTTTAGTTGGCTTACAGTTATATTTACCAGGTCTAACTATTTCCTGCAGCAAGTAGTTACTTTTGCTTTAAATCATATTATTCAGTACAAAGACATGCTTTCTTAAACATGCCTGGTCACAGAGTTATTTAACACAGGACAGGAAAATATATTTGGTCCCAATATTGGTTTGGATAGTGACAAGGGTTATGTTGGTTTTAATTTTTATTGTTATTTTCATGTTATTGCTTCTTATTCCTCTGCTTAGCACTCACATTTTGAATCTCCATTGCACTTGTGTTAAATTTCTTCTACCCATTCCCATGTCTAACCTTCATGTACTCTCTTTTTCTGTGACTCACTTTTGTATCCTGAAAATATTTCTTGGCCTAAGGCTCACAATCAGAAAATCTATTTTCTACAAAATTCTATCTGTTATCTACTTGTCTCTGCAGCATTTGTAAGCCCTGTAACCATGTTTTTTGTTTGTATTTTTGAAAAATAAAAAATATTTTGTGATGACTTTGAAATATTTTATTAAGTAAGCTAAAAATATTTATAAAACTAATAAATAAATTACAAATGGGTTTCCAGTATGTCTTCCTACCATCACTGCTTTGAATTTTTAAGTGTACTCTTTTTCTTTAAGTACTGAGGGGAAGGAAATAATTACTCAATCTAGCACTGTTACATTTCCACTATACCAGAGTGCACTGCTTTCCAACTTTATTTTGTCCCAATAGAGCATCTCATTTTATGGCAGGTGAAACCTGTGTCACTATTTCTTTCTGCCCCTGAAAGCTGACTAGCTTTATAATGCAACACTTTCATACTCATGGGAAAGAGAACATATCTTAATTACTTTACTTCTAGGGAAAGCAAACAAGATCTATTAATTGAACTTATTCAGTTGTTTATAAAGTGGAACAAAGGCAACAATATGCTGAATTATAACACCATATTATCAGAATTATTAGATCACATGGGTAATTATACTCAACCAGAAAGTTCTTGAAATAAAACTATTACATGAGGTCACATGGGATTATCCCGTGATGGGATTATTGTCCTTGTAAGAAGATGCAAGAAATACTGTTCTCTTTTTTCCATCATATGAGGACAGGTGAGGATACAGCAAGGAGGCAACAATCTACAAGCCAGGAAGGGAGTCCTCACCAGAAACCAAATTATCAGGCATCTTGATTTTGAACTTCTCAGACTCCAAATCTTTGAAAAATAAACTTCTGTTACCTAAGCCATCCAATCTGTGATATTTTGTTAGGGCAGCCCAAGGTTAAGATGGCTGTATCATGCTGTCTTGATAATACTCTTTTTGTGTGTATATCTTAACTGAAGGAAATGAATAGGTGCAGGTCAGCTATGACACTTAACTAGTAAAAATATTTGTTATAATGCATATATATGTTTGCCCACATATACACAAATACACACTCAAATACATGGCATCCTTATCTATATATATGAAACCCCAGCAACCAGAATGGCAGAACAACCAGAATGACCAGAATGCCTAGTGGCTATATGTCATGAACTACAACAGCCAACCAGCCTGATCTGGGCCCCAATTGGGCATCCCCCCACCCCAACCCTGACTGGGAGTGGGGCCAGCTGACCAACCCCCCCCATCACCACCCCCTGCCAGCTGACCTGATGGGCCCCCATTGGGATGGACTGGCTGGGCCCCCTCATGCATGAATTAATGCATCAGGCTTCTAGTATATTTATATGCTTAATATATATGGGAGTCTCTTTTAAAGGAATGAAAACTTAAAGAAAACATGAATATTTTGATATTTATTCATTTTTCTGTTTATGTATTCTCCGTTATTTTTTGTAATCGTATTTTCAAAAGCCACAGAATAATAGTCCTGGATCACTTGGTTAGAGTATCATCCTGACATGCAAAGGTTGTGGGTTTGATTCATGGCCAGGTCACATACAAGAAGCAACCAATAAATGCATAAATAAGTGTAAAAACAAATCTCTCTCTTTTTCTCTCTTCTTTCTCCTCTCTCTCTAAAAATCAATAAAATTTTAAAAACTACAGAATATTATCTCTTTGGTTTCACTTTTCTTAACCAACTTGAACCTTATCCTGTCAGCCTAATATTCATCATTTTGCCTCTTCCTTTTATGCACTGTCAGAAATTTGCTAGAGTAGCAAGTCCCTCATCCATAAGGACTAGATTCCAGTTTTCATAGACAGGCTATTAAGTTCAGAAACTATGGAGGTTGTGGGGAGGGTGTGGAGTGGGGGTGATAAATATTCACAGTGAAGAGTTAGCTCTTCTGTTCTGCTGGCTTTAAATTGCAGGAAAATGCTTGAATGCTTTCCATCTTTGACCATGTACTAAATGTACTTTTATTCCATCAAAACTTTCTTTAAAAGTTTCTCATAACAGAAGCCCAACCTAGGAAGACATTTTTCCTTATAATTGCTGGACAGTGAATATAACAGAAACATAGTTTACTGAAAACTAAACTTCAAAGAATTATTTAATCTACAAAATGTCAAGTAACAACTTTCTGTTTTTACTGTATCAGCTAAATTGAATTGAGGGTTTGGATGATTAAAATACACATTAAGTAGTATTTTACACTGGCATTTTTTACACTAATTAAAATGAACTACTTTATTTTTCTCTTAGCATTCTTCTTGTTCTAAATGTTATGTTTTAATGTTATATTTATTTATTGGTATAACTTACAAAATTTCTGCCAACAGTGGCTTCTTCAGACAAGAGTCAATTCAGTCACATCTGATGTGTTATCCTTTCTCTTCTCCCTTCCTCTTCCACACATTAGTGTAATAATAAAGTATTTGTGTTTCTCTGTCTTTCTTATATCACTTAGCATAGTAGGCATTACTGTTGCACATGGAAAGTTCCATTCTCTTTACTGCTGCATAACTATTACTGTCTACTTATTATATTAGGTTTTTCAGAGTAGATCAATTTTAATTGTAAATATAATATTCTGATTAGCATTCAGCTATATGATAATGCTTTTTAGCATTTTGAGCAACTAGTAACATTTGATCCAGAAGTACCAATAATAAATCTAGTTGGCCCAAACAAAGTATTCAAATAAGAATCTAAAAGTAAATATGAGATGGTTGCAAATTATCCTCTCTGTTCTAAGAAATAAATGAGTATTTTATGTATATGAGACATTATTTGTCTTTAAAAAAAAACAATCATTTTATGCCTCCTTTTTTTCAGAGCACACATTCTAGTTATAGTGGCTGAAAAATCAGTGCATGCATTGATTTAGTCAGTTAGTTGTTCAGTCTTTTTAAGGAAGATACTTCCTATATGCTTGACCCTCTACTACTGAGCTGGAAAAAAAAAGGCACATAATTTATCCTTTTTTATTTCCTGGAAAAAGAATGAAAAATGTAGTTCAGTAGAAGTCAAAGGTCACCTTTCCAACACTAGACAGAAGTTGCCCTGGCACAAATGGAAAACTCTGGGCAGTAGAACTAAAATGATAACCATATCATTTTGTAGAGTATTTCTCTGTCCACCAGTGCAATGATTCACCAAATGTATTTTTGGCAAATTTATTTATTTCCATTATCCAACATCAAAATATAGCTTTATCCTATACAATAAAAGCCTAACATGCAAATCAACCAAACAACAGAATGACCGGTCACTAAGACACGCACTGACCACCAGGGGGCAGACACTCAATGCAGGAGATGCCCCCTGGCTGTCAGTGCACTCCCACAGAGGGAGTGCTGCTCAGCCAGAAGCCCTGAGCCAGGCTCCTGGCTGACAAGCTCAGCGGTGCTGGCAGGAGCCCTCCTGCCTCCACAGCAGCACTAAGGATGTCTGACTGATGACTTAGGCCTGCTCCCCTAAGCCATCAGTTGGACGTTCCCTGAGGGCTTCAGGACTATAAGAGGGTGCAGGCCCCCCACAGAGTGCACAAATCTCCAATCTCGTGCACCGGGCCTCTAGATAGTATATGCACTTATTTTTTAAGGCCAGTGTCCTAGAAACTTAGTGTATTTAAGATGTAGCTAATTCTGAATACAGTAAACTCTCAACTGAAGCTGCACTTGAATAAGTGAAGATGCCTAACCAAAGAGATTCCCTGGCATGAAGAAATAGAAAAAATCAAAGAGGGACATAACCCATTTTGCAGTATAAAATTATAATCATTTGACTATATTCAACAAAAAATATTTGGTTGACTCTTTTAACCTTGAGATTTTAAAACTCAAATTGTCCTCTAACTACAAAAGGGGATGATGGGATCTGTGACTTCAAGGGAAGGGTGCTGTGAGAGCATGCACAGCCCAGGGTCTGTTCTTGTGCTATTGAATCATAATTCTCCAACGGAAGTAAAGGTAGATGCTTTTTTAGAATATTAACTGATGTAGCACATTTAATTTAGAAACAGCGATATAGATGGTCCCCTTGTCTCTTCATCTTGCACAAATAATAACGTGCCACATTGTGGCTTAGCTGCTACATTTGGTGAAATCCTTTAACTGAAAAATACAGCTTCTTTTTCTTCTTTCCTAACAGTAAGATAGACACAAACATCTAGCCGAGGCATCCTTTCACAGATCCGATGCCTGTGCATATTTGTAAGAATTCTTGTAAATCTTTAGGAGAGATTTTCAGTAAGCAGAAAAATTATCAGGGGTGGGAGTGGGGCAACTCAGACATCCTAGAGTTGCTCATAATCAGAGCCAGCCCTTGCACATCAGGGAGAGAAACAAGCTCAACAAAACATGGCTTACACAGGGTTCATTTACATATATATTAAATATATATTACTTCTTGGGAGAAAATTACAGTTTTCAATATTTATGGTTTAGAATCAATGGCAACATCACATATTGTGTATGGCATCAGTGAAAAAACTGCTAATTAGGTGGAGTATTCTCAAATTAGTTTTATTTCGCTGACTAGCTACAGGATAATTGGAAAACACATGATGGAATAGAAGTATCTATATTATGTGACACATCTAATGTTGAAACACTGAAAAACAAGAAATAAGCAGGGATGACAGAATGACAGTGCTGACCTGCATCTTGTTGTGGCACAAGCATATTATGAAACGAAGATTTTTTTAACACTCATAATAAAAGAACCATGATTTGAGTTTGCCTCCAAATTCCAAACACCCTGAAGGTAATGACTTTAAGGCAAACAAACCTATCATGTGGTGATTAAACAAGTAAGCTTTGCTGGGTTGCAGGTTCAATCCCAATCCCCACCCAGATAGGGGCATGTGCAGGAGACAACCAATGGATGTGTCTCTCTCACAGTTTGTTTTCTCTCTCTCTCTCTCTCTCTCTCTCTCTCTCTCTCTCTCTCTCTCTCTCTCTCTCTCTCCTTCCTTTCCCTCTCACTATCTTTCCTAAAAATTAATGGAAAAAAAACCTTCTATGAGAATTAACAACAAAAAAGTGTGAGCTCTGGAATTAAATCCTCTGCATTCTGATATTATTCCTACCACTTACCAAATATTTGGTGTATAGGGCAAGATATTTCCTTCTCAATGCCCCAGTTAGTTCATTTGTGAAAGTTCCATATCAATAGTATCAACTTTATATAGTTATTCTGAGAGTTAAATCAGCCAACTTCTATAAAGAATTTATATTGAACTTGGCAAATAGTAAGTGTATAACTAATGTGGTCTATCAATGTTATGCTCTAAAATGCATTCAATTTGATTTTATGTTAGTCTTATCATTGATTGATTTGTTTGTTTCAGGTTCTCTGAAATTACAGTGCTAAAGTAAATAGTAAAATATATAGTTATCACAAGCTCTTTTACTTACAGGAAATACATACAAATTTATTTTATAATCATTGTCATGCTACTTTAAGATTTCCTTTTACTAGAACAGTCTTTGTGTACAGTCATATTGTTATTGTAACAAACAATAAATGAAAATACCACAGGAAATCCAGATAGCATTTAAGAGAACTCCATTTCAATTTAAACAAAAATACAGTATTACCTACTCTGAGCAAAATTTAATTACAAACACTTTTAATGGTTGTCTAAAATTGTAAGAATGAGATGCCAATAAGAAATGGATTCTTTCTGCAAAAGTCATTAAAACAACTTTATGCAAAGTACTTCATAGACAATTTTAACTATATAGGTAAGTAAGAAGTAAGGCTATTTGTGCAGATACTTCTAGAGAAAGAAATTATACACAGCAATGCTATAACAAATACTTGATGACTGATCTTCAGTAAAGATGGAAGTGTAAAGACAGAGCTGGTCGGAATAGAGCATTTCATTTACTATGAATACAGGATGTAGCTCTGCTTTATACCACAGATTCTGAACAATAAATAATAAATATAAATTAAATGTCTATAATTCACAGTGGATTCAGGAATTTAATCTATAGCAATATACAGTTTTTATTACACTTAAAAGGTGTATAGAATAAGTGGAAGATCTAAAAGACCCTACGGAGCAGGTCCATCTTAAAGGCTGAAGGGTGGATGAGACCTGAAAGAAACAGAACAGATCATACAGAATGGAAGGAGTGCTTATGAATTAGTTTGTTTAAAATCCAAGAGCTCCCTTATTATGGATATCTCCAGAAATGAAGATTAGCAATAAAACAATATATGTTAAAAATCATATAATGACTGGTGCTATGGGTCAATATTGACAACATTGATCAACCTACTAAAAATAAAAACCCTTAGGTCATGATCATGCACAGGTATGGATTTTATGTGTATATTATCTATAGGTTATGAAAAATGTAATATGAGCTCTTAATATCCAAACTATCCTAGAATCTCAAACTATTCTAAAATCACCAAAACACCTAAAATTCCTGATAAACGTCCCCATTCCAATCTCTGTCCATACTTTCACAAGGCCCACACATTGCAGTGTGTGTATATGTGCATATGCATGCCCACATGCAATCTGGGAAGCAATACCACTAGTGAATGAATTGATAACTAAGAAAACAAATAGGAAAATTCCTGCAAGTCATTTGCTAGGAATAGCATCAATAATTCCTGCCAGTTCTCAAGTTAAGTCAGTCTAAAATATAATGACAAGTCATATAATCATACATTGCATATTAATATTGATATTAGAAAAACAGACATGAAAAAGAATGTATAACTATAAACTACTTTGAACCCATTAAAAAATAAACCTGTATTAAAATAGCCAAACCAGAATTTACAAGATTATTTAAAAATTTGATGAAATAATAAAGACTTATGAGCAGAAATTCTGGTTGAAAAAATCCAAATCATTAATGGGAGAGGATTTCCTTCTTTACTCTGGTTACACTTTCCTGCAATACAGTTTTTGTTTTCTCTCCTTCTTTTCTATCTCTATCTCTATCATCTCTATCTCTATCTCTATCTCTATTTATCTCTATCTCTCTCATGAGATTTTTAATGGGAACAACTTTACATGGTTTTTAGATTTCTCCTAATATTGTCTCATATGTTATATTGATCTTTGTATCTCAGCAGTCCTTTTTTCCATATTATGGTTTGTGGTTACAAATATATACTAAATTTGTATAAAAATGAATTGCCTTTCGAATTTCTCACTCACTGTGACAACTGGGTTAATTTCTGAGAGAGAAAAAAGGATAAAGATATACCTATTTTACTAAATTAGAAATAACAATCTCTTGCATAAATTCTGAAGAAAACATTAAAAAGAAATCAGGTAATAGTGGGAGGAAGACATCAATATCCTTGCAGTCTTAGGAGAGTGCTTCAGATACAAGTAGTAAAATAAAAACCAGCACTACAGTACTAGACAAAAAGATCACATGCTTTTATTTTAACATTATATGTTCCTGAAATAAAGACCTTGTTATGAAGATCCAAAGGACGCATCATACTTCGTTATAATCAATAAAGAATAAACAACATGAGATTTGTCATTAACATTTTGAACAAGAAGTTCATAGGTACTCTATAGAACTGTAACATGTGATCTTTTATTTTTTCTTTATCTGGTGTTTTTAAAAAGCTCTGAGAGAGGAGAATCCAAGATGGTGGCATAGGTAAACACCTACACTGCTGCCTCGCACAACAATTTCAAAACTACAACTAAAAGACAGAACGGACATCATCCAGAACCACAGGAAGGCTGGCTGAGTGGAAGTTCTACAGCTAGAAGGAAAGAGAGGGGCTCACAGAGACCCAGAGGAGCCACAAAAAGCGCTGAGAGAGCGGGTGCCGGACTACCTGGCTGGCTTTCTCTGGCGAGAGGGAAACGGAGACTCCCAATGGCATTGAACCCCTTATCCTACGACACTAAACCCCAGACCCAGCCGAAACTCATACAAGGGTGGGGGGTGGGGGGGAGTTTGGACTGTGAAAAGGAAGAGGTGCACGGAAATTTAGGGGAGTCGCAAAAGATCAGAGGGCTGGTGGCCTCACGCACGGCACTGCTCGGAGGACAGATTGCTGATTGGGCCGCTGGCTTTCGCAACTGGGCGGGAGACAGACCCTCTCAACTGTGCCACTTCTGAGTCCACTGGGCCCCTGTTTCGGGCGAAACCCTGGAGACCTAGACTCCTATGGTCCTGGGGCGCAGGGGAGCAGGGGAGCTGGAAAGGCAGCGGTCTGGAGGCACTGCGGGTGCGTGCGCACAAGGACCGATCCAGCCATTGCCCAGTCACATGAGACTTGGGGGCCGTGAAGGGCGGGGCCGACTGGTCCCTTAAGCCCTGAGACTCCACCCATCCCAAGCTCAACAGAGGCTTCTGCGTTTTTGCAAGCCTGCTATCATAAGGCTGAATCCAACACAGAAGTTCTCCCAGCATAGTGAAAATGCTGAGACAAGGGAAGGGATCACAAACAAAAGGAATGGAGGAAAAAAAAAAAAAAAACGACAGGATATCGAGTTCAAAACCACGTTTATAAGGTTTTTCAAGAATATCATAGAAAAGTTGGATAAAATTGGTGAGACCCAAGAGGAGATGAAAAAGAACCAACTAGAGATGGAACTAGAAATTAAACATATACTGACTAAAGCAAAAAATATTGTACAGAGTCCTAACAGCAGACTAGAGAAAGGCAAGAGTCAAGTCAAAAATTTGGAATATAAAGAAGCAGAAAACACTCAACTGGAAAATCAAGAAGAGAAAAGAATCCAAAAATGTGAACATAATATAAGGAGCCTCTGGGACAGCTTCAAGCGTACCAATATCAGAATTGTGGGGATGCCAGAAGAAGAGAGAGAGCAAGATACTGAAAACCTATTTGAAGAAATAATGACTGAAAATTTCCCCCACCTGGTGAAAGAAATAGACTTACAAGTCCAGGAAGCACACAGAACCCCAAACAAAAGGAATCCAAAGAGGACCACACCAAGACACATCATAATTAAAATGCCAAGAGCGAAAGACAAAGAGAGAATATT
>PVJN01011077.1:0-55229 GCA_004026805.1 Lasiurus borealis | reverse complement strand
TTTTCTACCATATTTTTGAGAGACCTTATAAGCATGGTTTTGAACTCTATATCCAGTCGTTTTTTTTCCTCCATTTCTTTTGTTTTTGATCCCTTCCCTTGTTTTGGCATTTTCAATTTGTCGGGGAAACTTTTTTATTTGCAAGACCACAGAAGCCTCTATTGAGCTTGGGATGGGTGGAGTCTCAGGGCTTAAGGGACCGCCTTGTCTTCCAGTCGGCCCCGCCCTCAACGGCCCCCGAGTCTCACATGACTGGGTAATCGCTGGAGTGGTCCTTGTGCACGCGCCCACAGTGCCTCTAGACCGCTGCCCTTCCAGCTCCCCTGCTCCCCTGCGCACCAGGACCACACGAGTCTAGGTCTCCAGGGTTTCGCCCGAAACAGGGGCCCAGTGGACTCAGAAGTGGCGCAGTTGGGAGGGTCTGTCTCCCGCCCAGTAGCAAAAGCCAGCGGCAGAATCAATCTGTCCTCAGTGTGGCGCCGGCGCCCTGTGTGTGTGCGCGCTGCGCGACTCCCCTAAATTTCCGTGCACTTCTCCCTTTTCACAGTCCAAACTCCCCCCGTATGAGTTTCAGCTGGATCTGGGGGTTAGTGTCGTAGGATAAGGGGTTCAATGCAGCTGGGAGTCTCCGTTTCCCTCCCGTCAGAGAAAGCCAGCCAGGTACTCGGGCACCCGCTCTCTCAGCGCGCGAGTCTCCGTACCTCAGCTTTTTGCAGTTCCTCTGGGTGTCTTTGAGCCCCTCTCTTTCCTTCTAGCTGTAGAACTTCCACTCAGCCAGCTTTCCTGTGGTTCTGGATGATGTCCGTTCTGTCTTTTAGTTGTAGTTTTGAAATTGTTGTGCGAGGCAGCAGTGTAGGTGTTTACCTATGCCGCCATCTTGGCTCCTCCCTAGAAAGGTTCCAGAGAAGCAAATTAAATCTCATATAACATTGTTCATTTCCCAGTGCTGCATGCCAGGTGCATCTACTTCCATGATCTTGCCAGGTAATGCATAATTTAAATGACAAACAATTCATTAGGAATAGTGATTCCCCCCAATTTTTTATTGTGATAAAATACTCATATGTTTACAATAACAACCATTTTAAGTATAAAGCTAAGTGGTATTAAAAGTATTCATAATTTTATACTATCATAACCACCATCCATCTCCAGAACTATTCATCTTGTTAAACTGAAAATCTATCCCATTAATCAAAAATTATTTGTTCTCTCTCCCCTAGCCTCTGGTGATGTCTCAGTCTTTAAGATTTTGACTTCTTTGAGTACCTCATGTAAGTGGAATTATACATATTTATCTTTTTTTTTGTGGCCATTCTACCAATCTCTGTCTTTAGATTGGAAAGTTTAGTTTATTCATATTTCAAGTAATTACTGATAAAAAGAGACTAATTTCTGTCATTTTGCTATTTATTTTTCATGTCTTATATATTTTCAGTTCCTTATTTCCTACATTCCTATATTATTTTGTGTTTAGTTGATTTTTTAATGAAATATTTAAATTTATTTCTCTTTTTATGTGTATATTCTATAACTGTTTTCTTTGTCATTACCATAGGGAACACTTTAATTTGAATTTATATCAGTTCAGTTTCAATAACATATAAAACTCTGTTCCTTCTCTTTCAGTTGTTAATTTACACATTGTGTGCCCCAAAACATAAACTAATAATTCTTTTAAATGCATTAATCTCTTAAATATTTTAATTACTTTTAATCTGATAGCATCTTAAATCATGAAAAAAAAAAACAAAAAGTAAAAGTATAAAATCAGACAGAATCCAAGATAGCAGCACATGTAAACACCTACACTGCTGCCTCGCACAACAATTTCAAAACTACAACTAAAAGACAGAACAGACATCATCCAGAACCACAGGAAAGCTGGCTGAGTGGAAGTTCTACAACTAGAGGGAAGGAGAGGGGCTCACGGAGACCCAGAGGAGCTGCAAAAAGCTGAGGTATGGAGACGCACATGCAGAGAGCGGGTGCCAGAATACCTGGCTGGTTTTCTCTGGCAGGAGGGAAACAGACTCTCAAAGGCATTGAACCCCTTATCTTACGACACTAAACCCCAGATCCAGCTGAAACTCATACGGGGGGGGGAAATTTAGGGGAGGCGCAAGGGATCGGAAATCAGGTGGCGCGCACGGCACTGTGCAGAGGACAGACTGCTGATTGTGCCGCTGGCTTTCACAAGCAAGCTGGAGACAGACCCTCCCAACTGTGCCACTTCTGACTCCACTAAGCCCCTGTTTCAAGTGAAACTCTGGGAACCTAGACTCGTGTGGTCCTGGAGCACAGGGGAGCCGGAAGGGCAGCGGTCTAGAGGTACCGCAGGCGTATGCGCACAAGGACTGCTCCAGCGATTACCCAGTCATGTGAGACTTGGGGGCCATGGAGGGTGGGCCGATGGAAGGCAAGGTGGTCCCTTAAGCACTGAGACTCCACCCATCCCAAGCTAAACAGAGGCTTCTTCGGTTTGAAAGTCTGGTATCATAAGGCTGAATCCAACACAGAAGTTCTCCTGGCATAGTGAAAATGCCGAGAGAAGGGCAGGAATCACAAACAAAGGAAATGGAGGGGAAAAAACAACTGGATATAGAGTTCAAAACCACGCTTATAAGGTTTTTCAAGAATATGCTAGAAAAGATGGATAAATTTAGCGAGACCCAAGAGGAGATGAAAAAAGGACCAACTAGAGACACTGACTGAAATAAAAAATATTATACAGAGTCCTAACAGCAGACTAGAGAAAGGCAAGAATCAAGTCAAAAATTTAAAATATAAAAAAGCAGAAAACATTCAACTGGAAAAGCAAGAAGAGAAAAGAATCCAAAAATTGAAGATAATGTAAGGAGCCTCTGGGACAGCTTCAAGCATACCAACATCAGAATTGTGGGTGTGCCAGAAGAAGAGAGAGAGCAAGATACTGCAAACCTATTTAAAAAAATAATGACTGAAAACTTCCCACATCTGGTAAAAGAAATAGACTTAGAAGTCAGAAGCACACAGAACCCCACATAAAAGGAATCCAAAGAGGACCACACCAAGACACATCATAATTAAAATACCAAGAGCAAAAGACAAAGAGAGAATATTAAAAGCAGCAAGAGAAAAACAGTTCATTTCCGACAAGGAAGCACCCATACGACTGTCAGCTTATTTCTCAACAGAAATGATGCAGGCCAGAGGGGAGTGGTAAGAAATATTCAACGTGATGAATAGAAAGAACCTACAACCAAGAATAATCTATCCAGCAAAGCTATCATTCAGAATTGAAGGGCAGATGAATATAATAGAATCAGGAGCACCGAAAGGGAGTGGACTGATAATTCTCAGGGGGAAAGGAGGGAGGGGTATACAGGGAGAGACTGGACAAAAATCATACACCTATGGATGAGGTCAATGGGAGGGAGGTAAGGGCAGAGGAAAGGGTGAGAGCTGGATGGAGGGGTGCTATGCATGGGAAAAAAGAGAAACAAATGTAATAATCTGAGTAATAAAGATTTAATTAAAAAGAATAACATTAAATTTATAGATTAAATTAGAAAGAAAAAAAGTATAAAATCATTGTTACACTGTTACTAGCTTTTATAATTGCTTCACTGAGATCTGAATGTCTTTATGCAGCTTTGAGTTACACTCTAGTATAATTTTATTTTGAAATTTCTTACAGTGATTTTCTAATAGTAACAAATTCCCTCAGCTTTTGTTTACCTAAAAATGAATTAATTTATCTCTTATTTTTGAAGGAATAAGATATAGAATGAGATATAATTTTATGAGTTATAGAATTCTTGGTTGACAGGTGTTTTTTTGTGTGTGTGTTTCTGTGCGTATGTGGTGTGTTTTTTTTTTACTTCGAATATATTGGCTCATTGCCTTTGGCCTCCAAAATTTCTAATGAGAAATATGCTGATAAACTTATTGACAATCTCTTGCATGTAATGAGTCACTTCTCTTTTTCTGTTATCAAGATATTCTCTCTTTCTTTTAAAGTATGATCACAATGTGTTTGGATGTGAGTCTCTGTTAGTTTATGTTACTTAGATTTTATTGAGCTTCTTGGATATTTCAATTCATGTCTTTATCACTTTGGGAATTTTTCAGCCATTATTTTATTAAATACTAGAGGCCCGGTGCATTGCAGGGGGAGAGAGGAAGAGGGTGTCCCTCAGCCTGGCCTGCACGTTCTTGCAATCCGGGACTCCTACCAGGGATCAGGCCTAAACCAGCAGTTGGATATTCCTCTTGCAATCTGCCCCGCTAGCTCCTAACCACTCGCCTGCCTGCCAGCCTGATCACCCCTGACTACTCTGTCTTCCTGATTGCCCCTAATTGCCTCTGCCTTGGCCCCAGCTGCTGCAGCTTTATTAGAAAAACATCTTGAAGGTTGTTTGACCGTCTGGCCTAATTAGCTTATTATACTTTTATTATTTATAGATTCTGCACCAGTTTCTTTTCTGTCTCCTTCAGAAACTACTACAATGCATGTTTTGGTTGATTTCCTTTACTGAATTTTTTATTTAAATTACTGTACTGAGAAGTTTTTAGATTTAATTTTAGGTTTTCTATATTTTTATGGATATTTCCATTTTTTCATATATCATTTTCATTATTTTTTCCATAGTTATTTAATTCTCTGCACACCTTTAAGATAGTTATTTTAATGTCTGTCTAGAAAGAAGTAAAACTCACACTATTTACAGATGACATGACATAACATATAGAAAATCCTAAAGAATTCACCAAAAAGTTAATAGAATTAATAAAGGAATTTAGTAAAATGGAATACAAGATATTTAGAAGAAATTAGTTGCATTTTTATACATAATAATGAAGTATCATAAGAAGAAATTTTTAAAAATCCCACTTACAACTGTATAAAAAGAATAAAATACCTAGGAATAACTTCAACTAAGGAGGTGAAAGACCTGTACTCTGAAAATTAAAAACATTGAATCAAGAAATGGAAGAGGACACAAATGAATGGAAAGATATGTTGTGCTCTTGGACTGGAAGAATTAATATTTTTAAAGTGATCATTTTACCCAAAGAAATCTACATATTTAATTCAATTCCTATCAGAATACTGTTATTCTTCTTAAAATTATATCAAATAACCCTAATTAAAATAATTATAACATTTTAAAAATTATTATTTCCTCAGCCAAGGATATAGTTTTCATTGATTTTAAAGGGAGAGAGAAAGACACATCAATTGGTTGCCTCCTAAATACTCCCAAAGCAGGAATTGAACCTTAACCCAGGTATGTGCCCTTACTGGGAATCAAACCCACCACCTTTCACCATGCAAGACAATGGTCCAAATAATTGAGCAACACTGTCCAGGGCCATTAACCCTAAATTTATATGAAAACACAAACTACCTGAATAGCCAAAGCAATCTTAAGAAAGTAGAACACAGTGTAAGGAATGATACTCTCTGATCTCAAACTATGCTACAAAGCTATAATAATTAAAACTGGCACAAAAAATAGACACATGGATAAATGGAACAGAATGGAGAGGCCAGAAGTAAACCTTAGCTTATATTCTCAATTAATCTATGACAAAGGAGTTAAAAATATACATGTATAGTGTATTCAACAAGTGGTATCAAGAAGACTGGAGAGATACATGCAAAAAACTGAAACTGAACAATTTTCTTATATCAATTATAAAAATAAATTCAAAATTAGTTAATAATTTAATTTGAGGCATGAAACCATAAGACTTCTAGAAGAAATCATAGGAAGTAAACTATTTGAAATCATTCTGAATAATATATTCTTTTTCTTCCTTTTTTCCCTTCTACTCTTTTTATTTCTTTTCACAATTTTTTTATTGATTAAGGTATTATCTGTGTATATATATTCCCCTTATCCCTCCATCCTTGTCCCATACAAGTCCTCACCCCCCAGTGTCTTGTGTCCATTGGTTAAGTTTATATGTACGCATACAAGTCCTTTGGTTGATCTCTTATCTCCCTCCTCCCCAACCTTCCCGATGTAATTTGACATTCTGTTTGATGCTTTAATGCTTCTGTATCTATCTTTTTGTTCATCAGGCTATAATGTTCTTTATTATCCATAAATGAGTGACGGCATGTGGTATTTTTCTTTCATTGACTGGCTTATTTCGCTTAGCATAATGCTCTCCAGTTCCACCCATGCTGCTGCTAGTGGTAAGAATTCCTTCATTTTATAGCAGCATACTATTCCATTGTGTATATGTACCATAGTTTTCTGGTCCAGTCATCTGCTGATGGGCACTTAGGCTATTTCCAAATCTTAACTATTGTAAATTGTGCTGCTATCAACATAGGAGTGCACATATCCTTTTTGATTGGTGTTTCTAGTTTCTTGGGACATATTCCTAGAAGTGGGATTACTGGGTCAAATAGGAGTTCCATTTTTAGTTTTTTGAGGAAACTCCATACTGTTCTCCACAGTAGCTGCACCAGTCTGCATCCCCACCAGCACTGTAGGAGGGTCCTTTTGCTTTGCATCCTCACCAGCACTTGTCCTTTGTTGATTAGTTGATGGTTGCCATTCTAACAGGTGTGAAATGGTACCGCATTGTCACTTTGATTTGCAACTCTCGGATAATTAGTGACGTTGATCATGTTTTCATTTGTCCCTTGGTCTACCTTCTGTCTTCTTTCGAAAAGTGTCTACTTAGGTCCTTTGCCCATTATTTCATTTGGTCATTTATCTTCCTTTTAGTAAGTTGTATAAGTTGCCTGTAAATGTTGATGTAGTCCCGTTTATTTATTTTGTCTTTAGTTTCCATTGCCCTAGGAGTGATATCAGTGAAGAAATTGCTTTGGCATATGTCAGATTTCTCTGCCTGTGGATTCCTCTAGTATTTTTATGGTTTCTCATATTATGTTTAAGTCTTGTATCTATTTTTAGTTTATTTTTGTGTATGGTGTAAGTTGGTCTTCTAGTTTCATTTTTTTGCATGTGTTTGTCCAATTTTTCACAACAACATTTACTGAAGAGACTGTCTTGACTCCATTTTATGTTCGTGCCTCTTTTATCAAATATTAATTGAGCATAGTGGTTTGGGTCAATATATGGGTTCTCTATTCTATTCCATTGGTCCATGCATCTGTTCCTGTGCCAGTACCAGGCTGTTTTGAGAACAGTGGCTTTGTAATACAGCTTGAAATCTGGTCTTGAGATCCCACCTACTTTGTTCTTCTTTCTCAGGATTGCTGTGGCTTTTCAGAATCTTTTTTATTACAGATGAATTTTTGGAGAGTTCTTTCTAGTTCTCTGAAATATGTCATTGGTATTTTAATGGGGAGTGAATTGACTCTATAGATTGCTTTGGGTAGTATGGACATTTTAATGATGTTGATTCTACCAATCCATGAACATGGTATACTCTTTCATCTATTTATGTGTTCCCTTATCTCTTTTACCAATGTCCTTTGTTTTTCGAGTAGAGGTCTTTTACCACCTTAGTTAAGTTTGTTCCTAGGTATCTTAATTTTTTTGGTGCAATGGTAAATGAGATTGTTTTCTTAGTCTCTCTTTCTGTAAGTTCACTGTTGATGTATAAAAATGCCATAGATTTCTTGATGTTAATTTTGTTTCTTGCTACATTGCCAAATTCATTTATTAAGTTTAATATTTTTTGATGGAGTTTTTTTAGGGTTTTCTATGTACAGTATCATGTCATCTGTGAATAATGACAATTTTACTTCTTCTTTTCCTGTTTAGATGCCCTTTATTTCTTTTTCCTGTCGCCAGTACAATGTTGAACAACAGTGGTGAAAGTGGGCATCCCTGTCTTGTTCCTTTTCTTAGAGGAAATGGTTTTAGTTTTTGCTCTTTAAGTATGATGTTGGATTTGTCATAAATGGCTTTTATTATGTTGATGTATGATCCTTGTATTCTCACCTTGCTGAGAGTTTTGGATTGTTTTTATTGTAGTTGATTTCCAGTTTTATGCCATTGTGATCTTAGAAGATGCTTGATATGATTTATGTCTTCTTGAATTTGAAGAGACTTTGTCTGTGTCCTAATATGGGATCTATTCTTAAAAATGCTCCATGTGCACTGGAGAAGAATGTATATTCTGTAGCTTTGGGGTGAAATGTTCTAAAGATGTCAATTAAATTTATCTGATTTAGTGTGCCATTTAGAATTGCCATTTCTTTGCTGATTTTTTGTTTAGTTGATTTAGCCAGTGGTATCAGTGGGGTATTAAAGTCCCCTACTATGACTGTATTGCTATCCATCTCTCCCTAGATATCTTCCAGAACTTGTTTTATATATTTGGGTTCTCCTGTATTGGGTGCATATATACTTACCAAAATTATACCTTCTTCGTGAATTACTCCTTTTAGTATTGTGTAGTGGCCTTCCTTATCTCTTGTTATGGCCTTTACTTTGAGGTCTATTTTATCAGATATATGTATCACAATCCCAGCTTTTTTCTCATCTCCATTTGCCTGAAAGATGTTTTTCTATCCCTTCACTCTCAGTCTGGGTGAATCCCTTGTTCTGTGGTGGGTCTCTTGCAGAGAGCAAATATATGGGTCATGTTTTCTTATCCATTCAACTACTATATGTCTTCATTGGTGCATTTAATCCATTTATATTTAATGTTATTATTGATAAGTACATGTTTGTTGTCATATTTTTCCTTAAAGTTTGTGTTTCTTATTGCCTTTCCCTTCTTTTTACAGTAGTGCTTTTAGCATTTCTTGCATTGCTGGCTTGGTAGTGATAAGCCCTCTAATCCCTTTTGTGTTTGTGAAGCTCCTGATTCCACCTTCAATTTTGAATGATAGCCTTGCTGGGTATAGTATTCTTGGGTTCAGTCCCTTGCTTTGCATCACTTTGTAAATTACATTCCATTCTTTTCTAGCCTGGATTGTTTTTCTGTTGAGAAACCGTTGATATTCTTTTTTTTTTAATTAAATATTTATTATTTAGATTATTACATTTGTTTCTCTTCTTTCCCCTCTATATCTCCTCTCCATCTGGCTCCTACCCCTCCCTCTACCCTTACCTCCTCCCCAATGACCTCATCCCTAGGTGTATGATTTTTGTATAGTCTCTCCCTGCATCCCTCTCACCCCTTTCGCCCTGAGAATTATCAGTCCACTCCCTTTCGGTGCTCCTGATTCTATTATATTCACCAATTTATTCTGTTGATCAAATTTTTAATTCACTTAATTTTTAGATTCACTTGTTGATAGATATGTATTTGTTGTTCATAATTTTTTATCTTTTACCTTTTTCTTCTTCCTCTTCTTAAAGAGTACCTTTCAGCATTTCATATAATACTGGTTTGGAGTTGATGAACTCCTTTAGCTTTTTCTTATCTGTGAAGCTCTTCATCTGCCCTTCAATTCTGAATGATAGCTTTGCTGGAAAGAGTATTCTTGGATTTAAGGTTCTTGCTATTCATCATATTGATGATATTGAATATTTCTTGCCACTCTCATCTGGCCTGCATAGTTTCTGTTGAGAAATCAGCTGACAGTCATATGGGTGCTCCCTTGTCGGTGATGAACTGTTTTTCTCTTGCTGCATTTAATATTCTCTCTTTGTCTTTTGCTCTTGGTATTTTAATTATGATGTGTCTTGTTGTGGTCCTCTTTGGATTCCTTTATGTGGGGTTCTATAGTCCTCTTTGGATTCCTTTATATGGGGTTCTGTAGAGCTGAGAAGTCTACTTCTTTCACCAGATGTGGGAAGTTTTCAGTCATTATTTCTTCAAATAGGTTTTCAGTATCTTACTCTCTCTCTTCTTCTGGCACCCCCATAATTCTGATGTTGGTACGCTTGAAGCTCCTTACATTTTCCCAGAGGCTCCTTACATTATCTTCACATTTATGGATTCTTTTTTCTTCTTGTTTTTCCAGTTGAGTATTTTCTGATTCCTTATATTTCAAATTTTTTACTTGATTCTTGCAATCCCTGCTGTTAGTTCTCTGTATAATATTTTTTATTTCAGTCAGGGTATATTTAATTTC
Source organism: Lasiurus borealis (assembly GCA_004026805.1). Taxonomy (NCBI): domain Eukaryota; kingdom Metazoa; phylum Chordata; class Mammalia; order Chiroptera; family Vespertilionidae; genus Lasiurus; species Lasiurus borealis. Next base: position 45,226 of record PVJN01011077.1, on the reverse strand, counting down.
TAGTTGGTCCTTTTTCATCTCCTCTTGGATCTCATTAAATTTATCTATTTTTTTAGGATATTCTTGAAAGCCTTATAAGCGTTTGTTTGACCTCCATAGCCAGTCATTTTCCCCCCATTTTTTGGTTTGTGATCTCTTCCTTTGTCTCTGCATTTTCACTATACCAGGAGAACTTCTGTTTTGGATTCAACCTTATGATACATGACTTGCAAAAGCCTCTCTGTTGAGCTTAGGATGGGTGGAATCTCATGACTTAACAGACCACCTTGCCTTCCAATCGTCCCCACTCTCCATGGCCCCTGGGTCTCAGGTGACTCTGGATAATCACTGGAGCAGTCCCTGTGTGTACGTTCAGTGCCTCTAGACCACTGCCTTTCCAGCTCCCCTGCACTCTGGGACCATATGAGTCTAGGTCCCCAGGGTTTCACCCTAAACTGGGGTTTAATGGAGTTAGAAGTGGCGCAGTTGGGAAACTCTGTCTCCTGCCCACTCGTGAAAGCCAGCGGCACAATCAGCAGTCTGTCCTCTGCGTGCAGTGCTGTGCATGCCACCAGACTCTGCCCTTTTGCAACTTCCCTAAATTTCCATGCACTTCTCCCTTTTTACAGTCCAACCCCCCTCCCCCCCGAATGAGTCTCACCTGGACCTGGGGTTCAGTGCTCTAGGATAAGAGGTTCAATGAAGTTGGGAGTCTCCATCTCCCTCCCAATCGAGAAAGCCAGTTAGGTTCTCTGGCCCCTCTTCTCTACACACACACATCTCTGTACCTCAGCTTTTTGCAGCTCCTCTGGGTCTCCATGAGCCCCTCTCTTTCCTTCTAATTGTAGAATTTCTACTCAGCCAGATTTTCTGTGGTTCTGTATGCTGTCCATTCTATCTTTTAGTTGTAGTTTCGAAATTTTTGTGCAAGGCAGCAGTGTAGTTGTTTACCTATGCTGACATCTTAGATTCTGGAGTTGATATTCTAATAGGAGAACCCTTGCAGGTAACTTTCTGTCTCTCTCTGGCAGCCTTTAAGATTCTTACTTTGTCTTTGGTATTTTCTAATTTAATTATGTTGTGTCTTGTCGGTCTTTTAGGATTCAACTTGTTTGGGACTCTATGTGTTTCTTGGACTTGCAATGTTTTTTATTGCCAATATCAAAAAAATTTTCTGTCATTTCTTCAAACAGTTTTTCTATTCCTTGCTTCTTTTCCTCTCCTTCTCGTACTCCTGTTATGCAAATGTTTTATTTTTGGTACCCCAGAGCTCCCTTAAGCTCTCCTCTTGCTTTATAAGTCTTCTTTCCAGTTGCTGCTGTATTTGTGTGTTTTATCCTACCTTGCCTTCTAATTCTCTGATGCAGTCCTCAGCCTCTTCTAGTCTACCTTTTAAGCCTTCCATTGTGTTCTTTATTGTATCGATGTAATGCTTTATCTCCTCTTGGCTCCTTTTCATGTTGGTGACATTTTCATTCAGCTCCTTATAATTATCATTGAGTTGTGTGTATTTGTCATCCAGTCTTTTGAGCATCCTTAGAACCATTATTCTGAATTCATTCTCTGGTATGTTGCTAGCATCAATTTCATTTAACACCCTTTCTAGTGATTCCTCTTTTTCTTTCCTTTGGGAATTGCTGTTTTGTTTTCCCATGTTTTCCTGTTGTGTTTTAATTATAGATCCAATTGCTCTTCTACCCAGATTTTCTTTGGGGATGGTGCTGCTGGTGAATTCTCTCAGGTCTCTTGGGCTTGGTAATCTAGTATACCTCCCTACTTGAGCTATTTGGGTTCTCATAATGTAGGCCTGCAAGTTGGAGAGGCACAACTGGGGTGTCTAGAAGTCAGCAGCTGTGGAAGGGGGTGTCCCAGTTTTTGCTGTCTTGCACCCTTTATTGAAATCATGCGTGCCCAGCAGGGACTTACAGTGGCACCTATAAACCATCTGTTGGAGTGATGGGACTCAAGGGGCTTGTAATATGTAAAGGCATGACTGTGGTGTCCAAAGTTCTGTAGTTGTGGGGTGGGAAAACTCAGATTTTGCTGCTGTATGTGTGGTGGATAGGCACTCACTCTCAGTTTCAGCTCACAGGGGCACCCATGGTATGTTTGCTAGAGAGGCACACTGAAGCACTCTGAAGGGCCTTGGCAGGGTAGCCACATAATTGAGGCCTCTGTGGGGAGGTATCCAAGATAAATTAATTCAGAATTACTACTGCGGGGGGGAGTGTGCCCCTGTTTGTCCAAGATCACACCCAGCGAGAGTTCATAGTGGCTCCCACAAGTGCCCTGTGGATAGATGGGCTCAGGGTGCCTGACTGTTGGAAATGTGCATCTGTGGAGGTGCATTTGCTGGTGAGTGCAAAGCTCTGATGCACTCTGAGGTTCCCTGGCACTGAGGTTGAGCAGCTGCAATAGATGTGGGAATAAGGAATAGGGAATTCAAAATTTCTACTGCATTGCAGCAAGTCCTTGTCTATGCAGACTCACACCCAGCAGAGTCTCACAGCTGCTCCCCCAGTGCACTGTGGATAGATGTCCTCAGGGGGCCTGCCTGTTGGAAATGCGCATCTGTGGAGGTGCCCTTGCAGGCACAGATCTCTAATGCACTTTGAGGGGCCTGACACTGAAGTTGCACAGCTGGGGAGTCCATGGGCAGTTATTCAGGAATAGGGAGTTCAGAATTTCTACTGCAGGGCTACTTGCCCTTGTCTGTACAAAACATACCCACCAGGCTCCTAGTGGCTCCCTGAATGCCTAAACAAAGTTCTGCCCCTGGGGAGGGGGAAGTTGCACTTATTGCTACTAAGCAGTACACCTTTGGAGGTGGAAGTCCCAGGGTCCTAGGGTCTGTGGGTGGGGCAGCACGATTTTGGTTGGAGTGGCTGCTGGGTCGAAGGCAGTACCAAGGCCTGTCTGCTTGGTGGTGCTGATGAGTTCCTACAAAAGGCCATTCTCCCCTTTTAAGATGGCTTGTAGAGTCCTGCAGTCCAGGGAGTCCTCACAGTGATAGTCTCTCCCTGTCCAAGAGGGCTGGTTTACCAGCCCCTGCTGTTTCTGTGAGATATAATGTCCCTTACTCACACACACACTACACACATCCACACACTCTCCTTTCATCCCCTCACTCACTCATTTCTTTTCCCTCACCTCCGTCCTGCCAGTCGCCATCTTCCTATTCCTGAACAATATATTCTTGATATATCACATAAAGTAAGGAAAACAAAGGCAAAATTAAATAGGAGAGCGTCAAACTAAAAACCTTTTGCCAGCAAAGGAAAACCTTCAACAAATGAAAAGACAACCTACTGAATGAGAGAATATATTTACAAATAATATGTCTGATAAGGGATTGATACCCAAAATACATAAGAAACTCAGACAACTCAATGACAAAAAATAAATAATCCAGTTGAAAAACTGGACAGAGAACATTAAAGGCATTTCTCCATTGAAAACATACAGATGGCCAACAAACATAAAAAGATACTCAACATCACTAATAATCAGGGAAATGCAAATCAAAACCACAAGAAGATACCACCTCACACTAGTCATAATAGCTATTATCATTGGTATAGCCACTATGAAAAATAAAGTTATATCTCATCATGGTTTTAATTTGCATTTTCATTATTATTAATGATGTTGAACATGAATGATGACCTTCTAATTGTCCTTTTATATGCAGTTTTTTTTACATGCAGTTTCATATTAATCTGATTCCCATAGGAAAAATAAGAAAAATGAAGGAAGGGGGAAGAAAGAGCATCAGCCTTTTAAATTCTCTGGAAGTCATTTCAGCCAAAGGGAGAGGGGTCTGCAACAACAGGGGAAGGTACAATAACAAGGACTGCCCGCATTTGAGATTAGAAGCAGCAATCAGCCATCAGAACAAATATCCTTCATATTTGTAGAACAGAATCCTTTTTGCCCATAGTGATGGCTAATTTTGTGTTCCAGCTTGGCTGACTAAGAGGTGAACAGATAGTTGCATTACACCATTAACATTCCTGGTTTTTCAGCCTGCAGATAGTAGATCATGCTTCATAACCACATGAGCCAATTCCTATATAAATCTCCTCTTCTTATATCTACATATATCTGTTTCTCTGGGGAATCCAGATCAGTATATTCATCCTGCTTACCAAAGCTGTGTGTAAGGTGCTCCTGGATCATGTGCATAGCTGCTTGCCAAGGAACTGGGAGGTAGAAGAGGGGTAGTGGCTATTGTGCTAAGAGCTGAAATTGCTGGAAATTTATACACAATTTATCATTCAAGTCTTCCCCAGGAAGTTGCATTCCTTCAATAAACTAATTCAAAAGGATTCTGCCAGTACAATTGTCTAGGTGGAGAGATAAATTTCTCATGCTTTTACCATCTTTTCAGAATCAAAGGAACACTCATTCTCACAACTATGAAGTCCAAATCTTCCCTCTGCACATTTCTGTGTGTGTGTGTGTGTGTGTGTGTGTGTGTGTGTGTATGTGTGTGTATGAAGTAACAGCCTTACATTTAGAAAAAGGGATTGAGAGGCAAACTCAACTAAGGTTAGCTGACCAGAGAAAACATTTAAAATATGCCCTTAAAAGATCTAATTTTTATTTTTTATATGTAAAAAAAAAAACTTGTTGTATATGTTCAAAAGACTGCTGCAATCCTATCTGATAAAAGAGTAATATGCAAATTAACCATCACTCCAGTACATCCACAAGCCACACCCACAGTCATGCCCCCAGCCAATCAGGAGCAAGCATGTAAATTAACTCCAACTAAAATGGCTGTGGCTACAGAGAGAACAGGAGGGAGGGTAGAGTTGCCCCTAGCAATGGAGGAAGCGTACACATTGGCCAGCCCAAGCCTCCACTAAAGGCTACAAAGTTTCACTTATAGAAGATAAATAAATCCCCATAGAAATGGGGACCTCCATGAAGTGAGCAGGAGGTTTGGTTACAAAGTTTCATTTGTAGAAGATAAATAAATCCCAGATACTATAGAGCCTCCATTTGAGTTGCTGGGGGTGGGGGACGAAGGCATGGCTGGCCTGCAAACCACCACAGGCCCCTCACCCAGGCCACCCCACACCCTAAAGGAACCCTCACCCTGATCTGGGACACCCTTTAGGACAAACCAGCTGTCCCCACCCATGCACCAGGCCTCTATTTTATCTAATAGAAGAGTAATATGCATATTGACCATCACTCTAACACACAAGATAGCTGCCTCCATGTGGTCAAAGATCCTGCCCCCATGTGGACACAACATGACCACCACAAGATGGCCAGCAGGAGAGGGCAGTTGGAAGGGACCAAGCCTGCAAGGGAAGGTAATTGGGGGCAATCAAGCCTGCAGGGAAGGGCAGTTAGGGATGACCAGGCCAGCAAAGGAGGGAAGTTGGGGGTGATGAGCCTGCAGCAAAGGGCAGTTAGGGGGGACCCAGTCCTGCAGGAGAGGTAAGTTAGAGGTGACCCCACCCTGCAGGGGAGGACAGTTAGGGGCAAATAGGCTGCAGGGGAGCAGTTAGGCATCAATCAGACTGGCAGAGGAGTGGTTAGGGGGTGATCAGGCTGGCAGGCAGAAACAATTAGGAAGGCAATTAGGAAGGCAGGCAGATAAGCAGTTGGGATCCAGCAGTCCTGGATTGTGAGAGGAATGTACAACTGAGGATTGGGCATAAACAGGCAGTTGGACATCCCTCAAGGAGTCCCAGATTGGAGAGGGTGCAGACACCCTCCCCCATGCATGAATTTTGTGCACTGGGTCACTAGTTCATATAAATAATTGGCATTTTAAGAGCCTAACCCTGAGATAAAATGTCTATAAAAGATAAAATAAAAATAAGGAAATGTACTTATATATTTTATCCCATATAATAAAGAGCTAATATGCAAATGGTTGTCACATCATCACACCATAATGGTCAGACACGCAACACTGGGGAGAGCGGAATGGGGACCAGCCAAGCCCAAATGAGCTGATGAGAGAGGAATGGGGACAAGCTGCCCACCCTGTGGTCCCAGGCTCCAGTGGCTGCACCTATGCTTGTGGCCTGGGAGAAGGACAATCTGCATGCCCCATGGTCCTGGGCACCTGCAGCTGCAGCCTAGGTGAAGCCACCTGTCCACAATCCCCTATGTCTGTAGCCAGCCTGGGTGAAGCTGGCCTGGATCTTGGGTGCCTGTGGCCAGCTAGAGAAAGGGAAGCCTGGGTCCTGGGTGTGGGGCAAGGCAGAGGTGGTTAGGGGCATTCAGGCTAGCAGGGTAGCAGTTAGGGGTGATCAAGCAGGCAGGCAGGCAAGCAGTTAGGAGCTAGCAATCTCAGATTCTGAGAGGCAGTCAGACATCCCCCAAGGGGTCCCAATTGTAGAGTGTACAGGTTGGGCTGAGGGAACCCCCCAACCATCTACAAATTTTGTGTACCAGGTCTCTGGTCAAATATAAAACCATTATGAAGACTACTTTTAATAGCGTTCACTAAAAATATGATTAACTATAGCCCTGGCTAGATGACTCAGTTGGTTGGAATGTCCTCCCATACACCAAGAAAAGTTGTGGGTTCCATCTCCAGACAGGTGAGTATGTTTCTCTCTCACATCAATGGTTCTCCCTTTCTCTCACTCCCCCTTCTTCTCTCTAAAAATAATTTAAAATATCCTTGGTAAGGATTAAAAATAAAATTGATCACAATAATGCAAATATTTTGATCCAATTGATTATATTAAGTAGAGATAGCAGATATAAAACTTGTGACAGAAAATAGACTCAAGCTGTCAATAGTAATTATTAAAGTATGTCCCTCTCCACTGGAATATGCAATTTGGTCTCTTTATATGCAGTATTTTCTGGTGTATAAGATGGCCAGGTGTATAAGACAACCCCCAATTATTCCAGTTAAAATATAGAGTTTGGCATATACCCGCCCCTATAAGACGTGACAACAAGTTGTGATATATTCATATAAGGAACACTAGACAAAAAAAAAAAAAGACGACCCCCAACTTTTGAGAAGGTTTCCTAGGTTAAAAAGTCATCTTATATGCCAGAAAATACAGTGTAAATTGTGAAACTACTTATGTAAACAAGAATGGTTTAGATATCATTATTTTTAAAAATGAACCTTTGTGTGAAAATTCATACCTACTGCAACCTAAGGGCTCTGAGTCTCCTAGGATATGGTTACCCAATCTGTCTGCTGATATTCTATCCTCCTTACTTCCATAAATACTGAGTTGTTTGAACATCTGTCATTGCTATATATTTATCTCTGCTTTTTTTATGGTTTATGTTTAGTAGTGAAATTTTACTTTTTCCTAATTATAAGTTCTTCAAGGACAAGAATTATGACTTCCACTTCCCATACAAATATCTCCAGATAACCAAACAGCAATGTGTAAGAGGTGGTGTTGACCAAATTACTCATCTGGTGACCGAATTACTTATCAGTTTACTGCATCTATGATAATAACATGTATTTCACTTTCCTGACAATAGTTCATTGCAACTTTCTTGAGTTTTATTTTTCCTGCTTTCTGATTATCTGAACCAAGCAGCTATAATTAAAAAGTTAATGAAGAAAAAAAGCTATTCCAAATAAAAGGGCATGTGGCATTTTGTATGTAAATACAGTGTATCTGAGTAGTTAACAATTATTTGCTGATTTTCATTATTTCAAAACAGTTTTTATTAGGTGATTTGCATTATTTTCAAAACAACTAATATGGCTAATTTTTCTTTTCATTCTAAGGAATAGAGATTGTAAAAGAGAGATACCTCATTAGTTTTCTTAAGTGATACATGTGAAAATAATTTATTAGGGTCCTAATGCCCAGTTTGGCTTGCTTTCAGCTCTTATACTATCCTTTTACATTCTTACTTCTCATTTTTCTTATATCTCCAAATCAAATGCTGCATTCATGTCAGGGGATGTAGAGACTAATATTGTCATAGCTCTGTATTCATGTTTGCAAGCCAATTTGAGATGGTAAAAGTTGCTATTTCAAGTTCAAAATATTTTTCTTTTATTACTAAGCAATACAAATTGAAATTGTTCCAAAGGCTCAGAAAAATTGTAATATAAATGCATAGAAGGGGAGAAGAGTTTGTGGATGGGCAAATCCACTGCATTCAGGATTCACTGAGAGTCTCAAACTCAATTTTAAAAAGGGATGTTTGGCCCTGCCAGGTGGAGTTCAGTTGGTTTAGCATCATAACATGCACAAAAAGGTTGCCAGTGGATTTTCAGTAGGGCACAGGACTGGGTTGGGGGCTCAATCTCCAGGTAGGGGGCATACAGGAGGCAGCAGATCAATGTTTCCCTTTCACATTGATGTTTTTTCTCTCCTTCTTTTTTTCTCCTCTCTCTAAAAATTAATTAAAATCTTTTAAAAAACAAAAAAAGATTTTTGTATTTAAAATAAACAAGAAGTCACATTTTGGCAAATGTAAAGAAATCCAAATCCTGAACAGAGGTCAAAATTTTGCATTTACAAAAGTTCAATGGGCTCTAACCCTGGCAAATATGCTATTTGAGTCCTTTTCCAGGCAAGAAAAATAAAAACAAAGGCATCTTAAACATTGAATAATTGGTTTCCAAAATATAGACTATGGTGAGTTATATATAAAGAAATCTGAAACACATGGATTAAGCTTTACTTAAAACAAACAGTTTTCAAGCTATACTACAAAGCAACTGTTCTTAAATGTGAAGAGAAAACTATGGGCAGAGTCTGTTTAAAGTTTTTCTCAATCCCAAATATTTGCAAAAGAGGTTGGCCCTTTTTTTTCAGCATGCCACACGTTTTCTGTGCCTACTTTGATGATATGTTTCACTAGAAATTGCCATTCATCTAGTATTAGTCTGATCTCATTTGTTCTCTATTGCTTGTCTTCCCCAAATCGCAAAGATTGTTCTGTATGCCACACTAATGTTTGTTTACAAAAGCAGACTCAGCTAGATCAGCAGATAGACAGATTCATGTAATTGACATCGGGGCATATTCTGTGGCTGAATAGCACCTGTAAACATCAACAGGCTCATCTTTTAGGCATTGTTTCCAGAATGACCATTCAAAATGTTTCTGATGTTTCTCCAACCACTTTGGCTAAATTGGTTTCATTTGTCATTCACTCTCATGTGGTGAAAGGCTGTTTCTTCTCTGGTAATAGTGACATTTTACTGGCTTGGCAATTACATGCCTAGGAGGTTTCTACTCTTGCATGAAGACAAATTCTGGCCAATGGAGCCTGGCTAACATGCTGGAGACTCAAATCCTCCAGACACACAGAGCATAGACAGAGAGCAACTGGCGCCATGCTGCACATTCCCACCCATCTTCAGCATTCCCAGCATATTAGGGTGAGTCAAAGGTCTTCCCTTTGTTTTCAACAAATAAAACTAGGTCTTGAGGATCTAAATGTTGTTAGAGCTCAGCTCATGGAAGAAATGAGGGACTTGGAATACAATCATATAAGTTAATAATTGGAACAGTGTGTTTCTAACTTGACTGTGTATTGGAATGGCATACAAAGTTTTTTTAAAAATATTGATGTCTGGGTTCTATGCCCAGATATAATAGGATTGGTATTTAACCTGAACATATATATATTTTAAAAGCTCTCCAGATGACTCTACTGTGCAGCTAAGGTAGAGAACCTCTCCACTAGGGCTCCAGAGTTAATTATCATCATGAAGCTTAAGTATTGCAATCAGGTACTTAAACCTGATTAAATATTAGAATCACCAGAGTCTACTTTTAGAACTTCTTATTTAGTTTTACAATATTTTCAATGGCTCCTTCCCAAGCAATCTTATAGAGGTCTTTGCAGAGAGAAACTGAAGCTTCCTGCCAATAGCAAGCACCATTTTATCACTCGTGTGGTTGAACCTCCTTGAAAGTGGACACTCCATCCCAACTCAAGCCATCAGATCACGGTAGCCTTAGCTTAAAGAAACCCTGAGCTGGAACTGCCCAACCGAATTGCTCCTGTGCTCCTACCCATAAAACCATAAAGATTTTAAGCCACCAGTGTTTCAGGTGATTTGTTGTGCAGCATAATATCATGCTTTATTATTCCTATTTTACAATTGAGGAAATTGAGTCATGGAGAAATTAAGTAACATATATAAGATTACACAGTTTATAAAGAGTATACCTGGAAACTAAATTAGGTGATTTGTTTGTAAACGCTGTGCTCTTAAAAGTGCTACAGTAAAGCTAATATGCATATTGTTAAGTATCACTTAATGAAGAAGTTACAATCTTGTCTAATAAAAGAGTAATATGCAAATTGACCATAATTCCAAGATACAAGATGGCCACCCCCATGTGGACATAAGATGGCCACCACAAGATGGCTGGCAGGGGAGGGAAGTTGTGGGCAGTTAGGGGTGACCAGGCCAGAAGAGGAGGGCAGTTGGGGGTGACCAGGCCAGCAAGGGAGAAAAGTTGAGAGGGATCCAGGCCTGCAAGAGAGAACAGTTGGGAGGACCAGGCCTGCAGGGGAGGGCAGTTGGGGGACTGCAAGGGAGGTCACTTGGGGGGACCAGGCCTGCAGGGGAGGGCAGTTGGGGGGAACCTAGGTCTGCAGGGGAAGGCAGTTGGGGCAATCGGGCTGGCTGGTGAGCAGTTAGGAGTTGATCAGGCTGGCAGGGGAGTGGTTAAGGGATGAATAGGCTGGCAGGCAGAAGCAATTAGGGGCAATCAGGCAGAGGCAGGCAAGCAGTCGGGAGCCAGCAGTCCTAGACTGTGAGAGGGATGTACAACTGCCCATTAAACAGGCAGTCAGACATCCTCAAGAGGTCCCAGATTGGAGAGGGTGCAGGCTGGGCTAAGGGACACCCCACCCTGTCCATGAATTTTTGTGCACTGGGCCTCTAGTAGTACTAATAAGCCGAAGAAACTCAATTTATGTAAACATTATACATGTTGTGCATGCCTGTTAATTGTTTAAAAATTAGTACACCATCAAAATGCTATCCTTTCCCTAATCACCCTGTACTGTCTATTTCTTTTAGCACTCAGCTTTGAAAGGACTCTCAAAGCATCATCCACTGCAGCCCTGTTGGTTTTTACCAGTTATGGAGTCCATGTTGCATATGGGTCAACAAATATATCCTCAGGAGGAGATAGGTGCACAAAATTCATGCAAGGGAGGGGGGTGGCCCTTGGCCCAATCTTTACCCAATTGCAATCCAGGACCCCTCAGATATCTCTTTCACAATCCAGGACCATTGGCTCCTAACCGCTGACCTGCCTGCCAGCCTGATCACTCCTAACCACTCACCTGCCTGCCTGATCACCCCTAAACACTCTGCTTGCCTGCCTGATTGCCCTTAACTGCTTGCCTGCCTTTCTGATCACCTAAAGGCCTCTGCCTCAGTCCCACTGCCACTTTGTCCAGACTGATGTCCAGAACAATGTCCCAAAGGTCATTCAACTGTCTGATCTAATTAGCATATAATGCTTTTATTGTTACAGATATCTAAACATCATTCTACTTTAAATTAAACCTTCATTTAGGTTTTTACAGTCTTGGAGAACCAAGCAGCTACTTACATTTTAAAGAAATCCATTTGTGTTGATTAGAAAAGTCCAAATGTTTAAGAGGCAGAAAAATCTCTCTGTTTTCACTGTGTGAATTTGGACAAAGCACTTGATGCCCGATGCCACTCTCAGAAATACTGATTAAACTATTCTGGGATGGGTCCTATGAATCTAATTCAATGTGCAGCCAGTATTGTAAACTGATGAAATCTTGCAGTCTTAATTTCCTCACTTGTAAAGTGGAGATAATACTACAGAGCCCTTTGAATTTTTTTTTTGTAAGTATGAAAGATAAGTAATTAAAACAAAGCTCTATGCATGATGTTTGGCACATAGCTGCTACATGTGAATTCCATTTACTTGTATTTGTGGTTTTAGAATTTATAATGTGTTATATAAAAGTTTAATAGTTACTTAGATACATCTATTTACTATTGTTTCCTAATAAGTCATTTTCACACCTTTATATTTAGAAACTAGAGGCCTGGTGCACAGAATTCATGTATGACGGGCTGGGAGAGTGTCCCTCAGCCCAGCCTGCATCCATTCCAATATGGGACATCCCTCTCACAATCCAGAACTGTTGGCTCCCAATTGGTCGCCTGCCTGCCTTCCACTATCTGCTTCTGCCTGCCAACCTGATCACCCCCTGACCACTCCCTTGCCATTCTTATTGATGCCTAACTACTCCCCTGCCAGCCTGTTTGCCCCTGACTGCCCTACCCTGAAGGCCTGGTCACCCCTAACTGCTCTCCCCTGCAAGCCTGGGTCCCTCCACCTCCCAAATGCCCTTTCCTGCAGGCCTAGTCACCTCCAACTTTCCTCCTTTGCTGGCCTGGTCATCCCTAACTACCCTCCCTGCAGGTTTCATTACCCCCAACTGCCCTCCCTTACAGGTCTGGTCCCTCCCAACTGCCCTCTCCTGTTGGACTGATCATCCACAACTGCTCTCTCTTGCAGGTCATCTTGTGGTGGCCATCTTTTGTCCACATGAGGGCAGAATCTTTGACCACATGGGGGAAGTCATCTTGTGTGTTGGGATGATGGTCAGTTTGCATATTACTCTTTTATTAGACAGAATAGAGGCCTAGGGCATGGGTGGGGCTATCTGGTTTACCCTGTAGGGTGTACTGGATCAGGGTGGGGATTCCCTTGGGGTGTGGGACAGCCTGGGCAAGGGGCCTGTGGTGGTTTGCAGGCCAGCTATGGCCCCCAGTGACTCAAGCGGAGACCCTTGTATCTGGGATTTATTTATCTTCTGTAATTGAAACTTTGTAGCCTTAAGTGGAGGCCAAGGCAGGCCAGGGCTGTGGAAAGCTTGGCTTCCTTCATCACTGGGGAAACCCAAGCTTCCCTCCTGCTCTCTCCATGGCCACAGCCATCTTGGTTGGGGTTAATTTGCAACCTCACTCATGATTGGCTAGTGGGCATGGCTGGTGACCATAGCTTATAGTGTAGTGGAGGTATGTTCAATTTGCATATTACTCTTTTATTAGATAGGATTTCCTTCCATCCAGATAATAAGACAGACATCTATTTTCTTCAAGTCTTACAATTTTATTTTCACATTTATCTGGAATTTATTTTTATATATAATGTGAGGTGAGACTAGAAATAGAGTTTTCCCCCAAAGAACAATTTTCCCCAGACATGCATTGAATTTATTGCTTTCCCCCTTGTTTAGTAATACCTTCTTAGTTTTATATTAGGTTTTTAGGTTTATACCAGCATTTATTTCTGACTCAAGTAAACTTATAAATGGATTATTTCTTTATTCATATTCTAACTATGAATTATGAGGCCATTTCAATGCCCAAATATCTTTTGGGTAAATTCAAATATCCATCATTCTTTTAATAAAGATTTCAATATTCTTGTCTGCAATACTAATTTTAAATAAGCAAGTTTTTACCTTACATAAGATTCTTCAGTAACCCCTTATCAACTAACTGAGTTATTTAATCTCTCCTCTAAGGTACCCCAAATGGAGAGAAAATGAAATTAGTAAGCATCAGGAGACCATCAGAAGAGCAACATGCCACTTACGTCTAATATTTCATTTTTAAAACCCTAGCAACCCTAGTTTTTCCTTTCCAGATGTCATATAGTTAGAACAATACAGTAAAGAGCCTTTTCATTTTATCTTCCTTCACTTATCAATATGCATTCAAAGTTCATCTGTGTCTTTTCACGGCTTGTAGCTCATTTGTTTTTAGATTTACTTTTTTATTTCAAATAAAATAATACTGCAGTAAACGTGACATGTGTATCTTGTTGCTTTAAATAGCACTTGTTCCTTGTGCCTCTGGGCCCTGGGAATAGCCCAGGTTAAAAACCAAAAACTATTAAAAATGCAAATAATATGTATTAGACATGAAGCCCTTTTAGACCAATCTCCTGTGTATCTTAAAGCCTCACTTTCTATCACATATCGCTTATGCCCAAAAGCCACCACTACAGAACATCTTGCGGTTCCTTAATGAAAGTGCTGTGGATAATGACGATGATTATGATGATACAATGGCTAATATTTTTTGAGGTCTTATTATATGATATCTCAACTACATGTAGAACACATTAACTCATGTGGTTGTTTTAAAATAAGTTCACAAATTCTTTGATATTCCCCTTTTCCAAATATGGAGTCTAATAATCCTTCCCTTGAGTATAGGCCACAAATAGTGAATAGCTTCTAATGATTAGAGGAGTAAAAGTGATGGAGAGAGACTTTCAACATTTGACCAAAGGGGCATTGCAACTCCTTCCTTGCTGTCTTTCTTATGTCAGATGGAAGACATCCACCATATTGTCAGATTACTCAAGCAGACCTGGGAAGAAATTCATAGGGCAAGAGACTTCAACCTGTTTCCAAAAGCTAGCATTGACTTCCCAGCCACATGAATAGTCATTTTGGAAGCAGATTCTAGTCCTAGTCAAATCTTAGATGACTATTACCTTAGATAACATCTTTAGCACAATATCCTAAGAGATGGCAAATCAGAACCATTCTTTCCTGGATTTCTGACTCACAAAAACTGTATAATATGTTTATTGTTGTCTTAAGCAGCTAGGTTTAGGGTAATGTGATATTTAAATAATAGAGCTTATTTAATTTTCATAAAATTATGTGAGATAGTTAACACTATTAATTCCCATTTTACAGAAAACAGGCATAAAAATATTAATTTACTTGTTCAAAGACACCACTTGCCAACACATAGAATCAGGACTTGAACCCAGGTGGTCTGAGTACAAAGTCGTCATCCTTACCCAATACAAGCATTCCAAGCCTCTGTGTTTTCCCACACTGAGTCTCCAGACCAGTTTAATTCCTCCACTTTGCTTCAAGCTTAACAAAGACCATAGAGAATATATAAAAAAATTATCAAGATCACTCCACAAATGGGAATCAAATTTATTTAAACAGTCAAAGTAATTGTGCTGCTAAATCTTAGCAAGTGAGAGTATATGTAGGTCATTTGGTTTTAGCCTCATAAGAAATTATAATAAACTAGAGGCCTGGTGCATGAAAATTCATGCACTGGGCAGGGGGTCCCTCAGGCCAGCCTTCTCCCTCTCACAGACTGGTAGTCCTCAGGGACATGAGGCTACCAGGAGATCAGGAGAAGGCAACGCCCCATCACACCTCTGCTGCTACCACTGCCTGCAGCGCAAGCCTCAGCTGGCCCTGGTTACCTGAGGCTCAGAAGGCCCTGGCCAGCTGGACAGCCATAATCTGAGGCTTGCCTGCACCTTGGGCCAGCTCTGGGTGGCTGGGGGGCTGAAGGGACTGGAGGACTCCAGAGGCAGGCACCACCCTGGCAGGACTGAAGGAACTGGGCACTGCCATCTTTGAGTGTGGTGCAGTCAATTAGCATATTCCCTCCTTATTGGCTATGGGTACCACATATTCCTTCTTTATTAAATAGGATTATCCCCCTTTTTAAGAACTATTAATTTCCTAGTACTTGTTATATTCAACATATCTAATTTTTACTGCAATGCTAGTGAATACTAATTCTTATCTTCATGTTACAAATAAAGACATTAAAAATTTTAATATATTACACACACAAGAAAAAATAGATTTAATACCAAGACCCTTAAAAAAATGAAAAAACAAGAGAACAATGTCATGGAATAAGTACTAAAAAGTAAACATTTTGGAGGAAAAAAACTCTACCTCAGTATTCAAAGTAACGAAAATTAAAACAATTTCTTACTAGTTAATTAGCAGAGAATATTTTTTAATGAAAATTCTGAATGCTTGGATATAGCTCTAAAAAGAACCCTTTTAAAATATGTCTGGTGTCAGTAACAAATGACTACACCACTGATTGGAAGCAGTTGAGCATCTGCCCTCTGATGGTTAGTGCACATCATAGTTATTGGTCAGATGGCTGTATTGTCAGACAGTAGCTTAGGCATATATATATATATATATGTATATGTATATGTATATGTATATGTATATGTATATGTATATGTATATGTATATGTATATGTATATGTATAGGTATACATATACATATACATATATACATATATATATACATATTGCATAATAATAATATATGTAAAACTTCTGATTTAAGTCCCACTAACTTTAGGCACAAATCTTAAATCCCTCATTTGTAAAATGAGGAAATTGTGACTCATATACTCATATACCCTCTGTTTTTCTTCACTTTCCTCTTTCTTACTTCTTTCACAGAAACTGTTACTTCCATGTTATCAAGTTTTATAATTTTTGTATTGAAGATATATTTAAGTTTCTAGAATCATATGCAATATTTTGTCTCAATTAGAAATGAATAAAATAAAGTTCTGCATCTAGTAATACCTTACACTTTAGGAAAGCAGTTCTCAACCTTTCTAATGCTGTGACTCTTTAATACAGTTCCTCATGTTGTGGTGATCCCCAACCATAAAATTATTTTTGTTGCTACTTCATAACTGTAATTTTGCTACTGTTATGAATCATAATGTAAATATCTGTATTTTCCGATGGTCTTAGGTGACCCTGCTAGCGGTCACAACCCACAGGTTGAGAACCGCTGCTGTAGAGCAGAGAATTGGAAACAGTAAAAAAAAGGAAAATCAATACAACACAAATTATATTGATTGCAAAATATATTTTACTATAAAACCAACTAGTACTATAGTAGATATAATAAATTCTATGCCTTTTTTGTATTTAGATTATAATTAACTCATAAAATTTTGTAGTTTTTCTTATAGTTTCTGAATGCCATTTTCTTTGCTTCTTTTTATTGAGAAAGTAATATAAGGCAACTTTGCTACATGAATGAGATACCCCAACTTTTTAATTACATCATTCCTTTAAATGTGCAATATTTTCATTTTGAAATGATTTATTTCTCAGAAGAACAGTTACTTATGTTCAAACTTGAGGTTAATGTTTTCTCTGTACTGATAATTATCTACCAGTAATTCTTTTGTTCACCCACATTAGTAGTAATAATTCCACTTTCTTTCCTAATGTTAGTAATTTAGTAGTTTTCTCTCTCTCTCTCTCTCTCTCTCTCTCTCTCTCTATCTCTCTCTCTCTCTCTAATCAGTATAGCTAGAAGTTAATAAAATTGATTTTTTCAAAGAATAATTTGGTGCTTTGTTTATTTTTTCTATTTTTGTTTTCTGCTCCATTAATTTTTACTTTTTATTATTCATTTTTATTTAAAATATATATTTTTTAAATATACTTTTATTGACTTTTTACAGAGAGGAAGGGAGAGAGATAGAAAGTCAGAAACATCGATGAGAGAGAGACATTGATCAGCTGCCTCCTGCACGCCCCACAGTGGAGATGTGCCCACAGCCAGGATACATGCCCCTGACCGGAATCAAACCTGGGACCTTTCAGTCTGCAGGCCGAAGCTCTATCCACTGAGCCAAACCAGTCTCGGCCTTTCCTTTTCTTTATGTTGGTAAATCTGTATACTGCACTCTTTTTCTAATGATTTAAAACTGTAGATTTATCGTTAAGTACTATTTTAACTGCACCTCAAATTTTGATATGTTTTATCTTAATTTTCATTATGTTTAAAAATTTTTAATATCTATTTTATTTTTTGATCTATGAATTATGTAGAAGTTGTTTAATTTACAAATACTCAGGGATTTTTGAGAGATCTTATCATTATTGACTTCTAATTTTATTCTACTATAAACCATGAAGATATTCTGCATCATTTTTATCCTCTCTTAGTATATGGAAATTTTTCTTTGGTCTAACATATGGATTATATTCATGCAAAAAGAATGAGTATTCTGTTGTTATTGAATATAGAGTTCTAAAATTCCAAATAGCTCAATGTTATTTATAAAATTTAGATATATATATTTACTTGTTTTTGCATAGTTTTTTTTGTGTGGCTTATTCATTTTTATAGTCAATACCAAAGTACTTGAGTCATACTTAAATTTTAATAAATGAAAACTAAAAGAAAGAACATAGGAATAGTTATATAATTTTCCCAGAAGCTTTATAAGTGGACCAGGATAAATATTACTTTGAAAATTAATTATATTAAGGTCCAGATTGTCTTGAAACCTATCTTGAATTATTTCTCTTTCCTATTATTGGAACTTAAAGTATAATTTGACTAAAATGGAAATTATCTGCATTCTGTATTATCTTCTTATAAGATTTCACCTGCAATAACTAAAGCTTCATTAAAGAACAAAGATAGTTTTGAGTTCTTACCTTCTGTTATAAGGAGAAAATGATCTGGCAGGTGGCTTGTTAATAATTGCATCTAAATGCCATTTGGAACAGGAGCTTCCAGAATGTCTGTGATATTTTTTTAGGTTAGAAATATAAAAAATAAAAATATTTTAAAAGTCTCATTTCATCTTATGATTTAATTCTAAGATTGATTTTAGTGTAAAAGACTATTTCCAAATACATTATATTTGGGAAAATGTTATGGATATCATTTTCTGAATTATATGACAAATCTCTCTGTCTTCATCACCAAGGTAAATTTTAGAATTTGAAAGTTGTTCTTAATGGGCACAACAGCTCATGATTCAGAAAATCTAGTTACATTATTCTATCTTTGGCAAATAAGACATCTTTCTGAAACTTTTTAAAGCATTTATAATCATAACTTTTAATTAAAAATTCATAAATTTTTCATTAAAATATTGAATCTTAATAAAAGTATATAGTTATGGAAAGAAGTAGACTTGAAAGAATGGGATCTGGAACATTCTCACTTTAGCCATCATACATTGTCCTGCTCCAGGTGAGGCTCTTATCTGTACTATTTCATTAATCACCAGATAGGTGTTTCTAACACTAGTCTTGTCCCTTCCACCTCATTCTCTAATTAGCTCACTTTCCTACTTAAAAATCTGGACATTTCATGTAAAGGATGAAGGTGTCACAAACTAAATACAAAACAAAGTACAAGCTTTAGTTTTAGACCAATAGTTCTCAAATTCTAGCATGCACCAGGTTCACCTGTAGGCTTGTCAGAACACAGATTGTTGCCCCCATCTTACCTGAGTTTCTGATTAGATAGGGCTGAGTGGGCCTCAAGAAATTGTATTTCTAACCTGTTGTCAGGTAATGTTGCTGCTGGTGGTAGGGATCATAGTGAGAACGTAAGCATTATAATCCTATCAATGTGACAAGTTTAGACAACAGCTGAGTTTGAAACATTGCCTCTATGTTCATTGAAGGAGTAATATATTTCTAGTAGGCCATTGGATATACCCATTAGGAACTAGAGGAAAATAAGAATTTGGAAATAATTTGGAATTCAGCATATAAAAATCCAATGGCCTACTAGCCATGGGGAGAGATAAGATTATTCAGGTAAAATATCTTCAGTGAAAGTAAGTTAAGAAGAGGAAAAAGCTAACCAATCTTCCTGAAAATTATTTTCATCATGTCATCTTTTAACAAAAATTATAATTTTTTCCTACTTTTTGGCCTACTTTTTATGCACTATAAATATTTTATGTTGTTCTTTGTAGACACAATAAAATGTGGATTTATTTAACTATAGTATAATATTAGGGACACTTTTGCTACTATATAAAATTATAAATGAGGCCTATTGATTCCTTCTTCTATGTCCAGTACTATTCAAAAAAGAATATATATAATGTATATTATACTATACACAGGGTGGGGCAAAAGTAGGTTTATAATTGTTTGTATGGAAAATAAAACAATAATTAATAAATAATAGTAATACAAGGACAGACTATGTTTTGCATACTCACAACTGTAACCCTATGTTTTCCACATCCTCTATACACATTTAATTTTATTAGGTAGGTATTATTACCATCATCATCATCCCCATTTTCTATTTGAGGAAACTGAGGCAAAAGTAAGTAAAATAACTTCCTCAAGATCATACAGTGGTAAAAATAGAACTGGTATTCAATCCAATCTTACTGGGACACTAAGTTACTGCACTGAACAGCTGTCATATTTGATGGTAATAAAAATATGTAACAAAAATATTCGAGTCCAGCCTGGACAGGTGTTGCTCAATGGTTGAGTGTTGAACCATGAACCAAGAGGTCACTGGTTCGATTCTCAGTCAGGGCGCATGCCAGAGTTGCAGGTTCTATCTCAAGTTGGGAGCATGCAGGAGCCAGTCAATATTTCTCTCTCATGAATAATTCTGTCTCTCACTCTCCCTTTCTCTCTTTCTCTAAAGGATCAATAAAACCTTTTTTTTTTAATCAAGGCATTTGCTTTCCTCATGAAGATAATTCTGGAAATAAAATATTTTTTAAAAATACTAGAGTCCCAAGCACAAGCATTCTTTAAAAACAAAGCAAAACGTAAGATGTCAAATTCCAAGTGATAAAAATGGTTCTCTCATTCTTAACATATTTCAGAACTATAAAACAATTAATAGTAATCACCAAAAGTTCAAGAAAAGTTATGAGTTAAAAAAAACCTAACATCATTTAGAATGAGATAATTTTATCTCATGATTAATTCTATAATTTAATTGAACAAAAACACAATTTTATACTAGTAGTGAAATATCTCATTCAAGTTGGAATTCTCTAGCATTTCTCAGGCTTGTATGGGAATCAAGCATCTACCATATCACAATAGATTCTTCTGCCTAAATTACAAAGCCCACCACCACCTAGCCACACCCTAGCTACTGATTCGCTTGTGTCCATTATTCCCCAGGGCACCTCCACTCCATTTAGGAAGGTGTTTTATTTATTTTTAATGTTCCTTTTTATTTTCTTTATTGATTAAGGTGTTACATATGTTTTCTTATCCCCCACTACTCCCCCCATCTCCTCGCTCATGCCCTCACCCTCCTGTGAGGGTGTCCATTGGTTAGGCTTATATGCATGCATTCAAGTTCTTTCATTGATTTATACTCCTTCCTTCCACCTTCCCCTACCTTCCTTCTGAGGTTTGATGGTCTGATCGATGCTTCTCTGTCTCTGGACATGTTTTTGTTCATCAGTTTATGTTGTTCATTATATTCCACAAATGAGTGAGATCGTGTAATATTTACCTTTATCCAACTGACTTATTTTGCTTAGCATAATGCTCTCCGGGTCCATCCATGCTGTTGCTAATGGTAGGAATTCCTTCCTTTTTCAGTTTATTTGTTTGATTAAGTGATTGTTTCTCCATGGCCATGAACAGAATGGCCTCTTTACAATATTTGTTGCCCTCAAGCCTGTTCAGGATAAAATCCATCTCAAAGATGACATCAGGTCCTACTTTCTTCTGAAAATTCCTTCCTGGCTCTGATTCCCCATTATGCACCTCTTCCCTATAGATTGGGGTTCTGTGTTACTCAAGTTAGGTCTTGTTGGTTAGTTAGGTCACTTGTAGAAATCTTCTTTCTCTAGCAAGTTGGAAAGCTCTGTTTGGGAAAGGACTGAAGATGAATTCTTTATATACAAACTAGAGGCCCAATGCATGAAATTTTGTGCAAGAGTAGGCCTTCCTTCCCTCCAGCACCCAGGACCCAGGCTTCCTTCCTCTGGCCACTGACAGGCATCTGGGACCTTGGCTGGCTTCCCTCTGGCCTGGCTTTGTCAAGAAGGATGTCCAGAATGATGTTTGGAAGATGTCTGGTCTAATTAGCATATTACCCTTTTATTATTATAGAAGAATAATTAGCACCAGGCTGGGTACACACTCTACAAATAATTGTGAACTATTTACTTTTCCCCAAGTGGATGGAGTTGTGTTCTATTGTTCATTGATTTTGCTTTTTTTTCCTGCCTTATAAAGACATCAGAACAAAAAAAAAAAAAAGAAAAGAAAAACTATTGACACTCCATTACTTAGAGAACAAAATTAAGGAAAGCTCATCTTACCAATTTTAACAAAAAGGTCAAGCAAAAGCGATTATTCTACCATAAAACTAGTTTATAAAAATATTTGGGTTATAAACAATACTCTATATTATTAAAAATGTTTTTAAAAAAATAAGAAACCTACCAAAAATATCTGAGTGGCCTCAAGAGATTGTTAGTAAGAGACTAAATAGAACATTGTTCATCTATTTAACTTTAACAGAGTCTCAGTCATCTTTTTGTCACTGAATCTGAATTATTTAAGGATCACTGGAGTTTTATGCTAACAGAAAATATGGCATATGTGGTAAACAGAAATAGAAGAACTTTATGTTTGCCAAATGTTACAAAGTGCAGAAATTCAGTCTCATCCCTGAAATTTTTCCTTGTTATTCACATATTAGTAGGAACCACACTAGCCATTCTGAACAATTTAAAAATGTTGCAATCATTGTCCTTTTGATGATACTGACCAAAGGTTTGACTACAGCTGTTTTTTCTTATGTTGGTGACTGTTATGATGAAAACACTCAAGCCGAAACTGAGTGAATGAAGCCAAGATGCTAAAACATGACCAAGATCCTTGAGGATATGGGTTGTCAATAAACAACTTTCTTCATCCACCATTATGTTTATCTTTCTAAATTCTAGCTGTGCTATACATCTGCTCCTGAGTTATCTTCTATGCTCCTGCTTGCTTTTGTGATCTTCTGAGACATGCAGAAGCAACAATGTGAATTATTATTTTGAATTTATTTCTAATTTATCACAAATATATGATTAAGTGGAAGTGGGAGCACATAAGTTAAACATTTCTTCAAAGAGCACAGTTCAAATTCCACTTTTTAAATGAAATATTTCCTCAGCATTATGGCCTGCAATGTTCTCTGTATGGATCTGAATCACCACATCACCTGCAAAATTTTCAGGCAACAATTTTGTATTTAAAATGTTATTTTTTTTAACCTACTTATAACTTGTTTCTTTAATAGATATTTCAGTTCATTGAGTTCCCTGCTTTCCAAAATGCTTAGAATAGTGTCTTATACATTATACATAATAAATAGAATTTATTAGAGGTTCATAGATAAAAGTTTTATTTCAGCCAACAAACATTCCCACAAATTGGCAAGTATCTTGAGATTTTCTGAGTTGAATTATATGTTAAATATATAAGGTTGCTCTCTTTTAAAAGAGTCATAGAAAGAGTTGATTTTAGCAATTAAAAATCCACCTAGTGTAGTTTGTGACTCATATAAACAAACCCTTCTATAATGTTCTTGAAATTGGGTAGTGAAAACCTCTGTTGAAAACCTACAGTGAAAGAAAAACAGCTATTACATCAGAGTCTGAAAAAATTTTATCCTTCTTTTGTGGCTGTTATGGTTTTGCTTTCCACAGTTTAATTACCCACCGTCAACTTCAGTTCAAAAATATTAAGTGGAAAATCCAGAAATAAACAATGTTTAAGTTTTAAATTGCACACTGCTCTGAGTAGCGTGATGAAATTTCAAAGTCTTGCTCCTTATTGCTGGCACACGAATTATCCCTTCATTCAGGTTCGCCACGCTGAGTGTGTTCCGCACCCGTGAGTTACTTATTAGCTGTGTTGGTCATCAGGTTGTTCTGGTATCACAGTGCTCGTATTCAAGTAAACTGTTCTATTTTATCATTAGTTTTTGTTAATCTCTTACTGTGCCTAATTTATAAATTAAAGTTTATCACAGATACGCATGTATAGGAAAACACAGGTTTTGATACTATCTTAGGCACTCATTGGGAAACATGGCACTAATCCCCCTGCAGATAAGGGGGGACGCTCGTATTTAAATCTACCACTTCTTGAACACAGACTAAGTTATACCTGCACACATGCTATTCAACCAAGTAGATTTTCCTGAAACATGAAACAGTTCAAACGTCCTTCGAACAACCAGAGATTAATAGTTGCCAGTCAATAGTGTGAGAATTAGCTCTAAGAGGCTATCTCCCACAATCCAGTAAGTGCTTGCAGCTTCTAGAAATGAAGGAACAATGTCCTGTCTTGGCAAGGACTCTCAATCAGCTTGGTGGAGCCTCAGGTAGAATGCAAATCTGGAAAATAGTGCCGCCAATATGCTTCAGCAGGAGAAAAGACTGTCGTAAGATGCTTATCAGACATCCTTTTATTGTCTCCCTAACAATGGAGAACCATTCCACAAGCAGTCCTTTAGCATGCCATTCTGAGCAGAATGGAGGTCGCCAAGTAATCATAAGAAGAATACAGAAATGCACAACGGGAGGGTACCTGACAGGAAGATGATGCAGAGGGATAGGGGTCAGGATGCAATGGTGGAGACTGTGATTAAGATATTATCTAGTTTGTACCATCTTACTTTCTCTATTTATTTTAAATCATTTTAAATAATATCTACTTGAGATGTGTTGTATTGAGTCCGACAAGCCACCAAAAGTGTTTTCTTTGTTGTTGTTATTGTTTGAGCTAACAATTTGCTTACATGAATCTTGTTCCAACCAAAACTGTGCTATGACAACCTGTCAGGAAACCTAAAAGAGAAAAATATAGCACCTGTGAAGTATTTAAAAAAACCCTCTAACACCAAGATACATTTTGTTTTTGATAGCTGCAAGGTTGGGGTACCGTTTTTCTGCCCAGGGCCATTTAAATACTTATAGCATCATTTTCAGGCCATACAAAATTATTAGTTTAAAAATTAGCCAGCTATATTTGGTCAAACATTTAATTAACTCACCCCTAATGCCTTAGCATTTGGGCCAGACCAAATGATTTCCTGGACTTTATACAGCCTGCAGGCCAGACGTTCCTCACCCATCAGCAGCTAAGCATTGAAGGCCCCCACTTCCCATCGTGTTCTGCTGCTACTAAGGATTGGGTGCGCCCAGTGCTTTTTGTCAGCTTGCTGGGGGTCTCCAGGTGGTAATGACCTGTCTGCCAACTTCAAACCTTAGCTCAGCAAAAGAGAGATATGCTAAGCCAAACAATAATGCACTTTGTCATTATACCATATTGCCAGTACTATCAAGATGGGTCCTATATGAACTGCAATCTTTCTTGCTCTATCCATAGTAAGGACTGTCACTCTCTCAATGGTCACAGGACTAGAGAGTAAGTTACAAAATGGCTTCTATGTAAGGATGTTTAATCCATTGGGAAAATGCCAACATTATCTGTTTTACTGTGTTTTATTAAAAGAAACTGTTCAGCTCTTTTCAACAATATTCCTTAAACATACTAGGCCCCGAAATATAAGATAAATAAGTTGGTTCATGCCTGAATGGACTAATGTGTTTCCATGAGAAAGAGCTAATGTCGCTAATGTGTGGCAAATGCTGAGATGATGGGTTTTCACTGGGGTTAGGGGAGAGGAGCACGAGGTCCATCCTCACCTTAGGGAGAGTGTGGTTGGGGATGACTTCCTGTGCTGATGGTTACTCTTTCTCCATCCCTGAAGAGACAAGTAATGGATAAAGAGGACAGAGATGCTAATAACAGATGTAGCAAAGTTTTTTACTTAGTAAAACATTATTTCAGCTCTTGATCTCAATTTTAAATCAACTACTCACCATCCTTCTCTTACAGATTCTCTTCTTCCTGTTGGATTTCTTTCCTAATGGTTTGCTTTTGATTTCTTCTCTCTCCATTTTGTAGAGTGAAGGCAACCCAGATTTAGGGGATTAACCTTATAGTCACCACTTGAACATGTTTTCAAATTATTTATCTTATTTATATGTTTGTTTGTTTGTTTGTTTATATTGTATGCTGAGAAAGTGGTTCTTGGTTTGGGACAGGTGGTGACACAAACCAAAATTAATAGGTAAAAGTACATAGCAAATCAAGCCAAACCAGTAAATGATTGCTTTAGTACACAGGCTGAGGAAAGTAGGCCCAGACATCATAGTGCCTGTCCAGTAGTTAAAATTTATGGGTTTTCTTCTTTGGGGCTAGTTAGGAATTTTCCCATAATCATGAATTCCCAAAGATGGAAGCAGTGACAGGCATGCACACTCTACTGGTCTAGGAGAACCACTTTAGGCAAAGTGGCTTTCTGGAGATGAGCCTCTGTCATGTGGGACCAAAATGCCCAAGGTGAGAAAAGATACCTGCTACTGAAATTTCAGTTTAGAAATAAACAAACAAACCTTACCTATGAGTACTTCCAAAGTTAAGACCCAATTCTTTATCCTTCAAGTCTCAGAGGTAGGCCCAAAAGTAATTTCTGTGTGTCAAGCACTCTTGCAAACGCCTTTTTGTGCATGCTATTACATTGAACTCCCCTAAAAGATAGTATTGTTTTTATTATACCTGTTTTATAGATGAGGAAAACTGAGTCACTTGCCCAGTTCCTTCCTTATAGCCAGAGTGAAAGTAAAGATGTGACAGCTGCATTTCTGGCTCTATCCAGTTTCTTCCCTGGGGGAAACACAATCAGATTTCTTTGTTGGAATTCTTTCAACAGACAGATGGAAGCAGCCGGTGATGGTTTCAGGCTTGAATTCACATATATTAACAATTTCTCCTGGAACAGAACCTTATCTGAGGAAGAAGCAATCCCTCTGAGATTCTCAAGGGTTTCCAACTACTTTTCTTTCCCAACTCACACTCAGAGAAGGTGTTGATCTTCATCTGACATTCGAGTATCACCTTAGGGTTTCCCTACCTTTCTGAATGAAATTATCATTCAGTGTTTTCCTTGGATGGTGTGTAGAAGGCCATGGACTGGGACCTGGGACTAATACTTTGGGGACCAGGGGGATTTCCTTGAGAATCTCAGAGATTGCATGAAGTAGAGGAGACAGCAGGAGGCAGGGGGTCAGAGGATAAACCTCATGAATGTCCAAGTGTGCCAAGTCCTGACTCATCTTAACCAGACAACTTAGCAGTTGGGGGACCCAGGCAGAGGGCAGGAGTTAACAGGGGCGCCCTTAAGTCTGGTTGTCCTAATTAGCCTCAGCGCCTGGCCCTGCAACAAACACAGACTCCGTGCCTCGGCCCAATGTCGCCTCAGTGCCCGTTCTATCCATGAGGCCTCCAGACCACAGCTACTGTAGTCATGATCCACTCCCTGGAGGGAAACGCATAAATTGTCAGAGCCAGATGACATCTGACAAGCCAACCCAGTTTTTAAAGGATGGAGTTGTGCAAAGGCTTTTCAGATGTTGAAATTAATAAATTTCCTCCACCCCATTTTATAAATAACAGCTAATTCTTAAACTCTCCAAAGGCCCAGGCATCACAGTGCCTGTCTAGTGGTTAGAATTCCTAGGTTTTCTTCTTGAGGCTAGTTAGGAATTTCCCCACAATCATGACCTCCCCAAAGATGGAGGCTATTAATGAGGTTCCAACATCTTTTCTTTGTGTGTAAAATTCTAAAGCTTCCCCTTATTTTTGTGGATTACTGATGTATAGCAATTGAAAAAGAAAGTTATTCCTCAGAGATAAAAAAAAATGTCTTGTTAAAGAACAAAATAAAAACAACAATAAAAATCACCAGGGGAAAAAAAAAAAAGCACACTCATGGCATGTCCTCCATGAACAATCTTCTGTTTCTGCCACTACTTAGACCTTGATGGAGAGGGAAATAGAAAAGAAAAAAGGAACAAAAAACATGAAAAAAAGCTTTCTGGGTTTTTGCACACTCTTCAGCAGAAGTCTTTTGGTCTGCCCTCTGGTCCCTGAGGCATTGGGTGAACCAATGAATCAATTTCTTATTCATTTCTTCACTTTACATGGTTCAAGAGGCCCCTAAATTCACAGTGTTCAGAAGGGTTAAGCTGGGACATTGGTGAGCCTCATTCAGAGTGCTGATTCTGAAATGGCAGTGCTTTCCTACAATCCTTCAGGCAGGCAACAGGTATATAGGGCCATAGATTTCTACTTGCATAAACCTAACCTCCTATTGTTACAAGTTACATAAACCTTGCAATCATAACCCAAGAAAAACCTATTATTGAATTTATTGGATTTTACTGAGGATTCTAATCTGACAGCCTATAAAAAAAAAATCGAACTTCATGACAGGACCCCAGGTTCCATGGCATAGGTGTACATGCCAAGAATTGAAATTTCATAATTTTTGAAAAGGTGACTTTCAATTCAATACCTCATCATTTTTGCTTTGATTGGATACAGTTTTCAATGGCTGTCATTCTTGCCTTTCAATGACAAATTACTCTTTATCTAGTTTCATTAATGCCAATTTAGTTTGATGTAGTTTATTTGATTGACCCTGAAATGTGTAGTGATGCCTTTTTGCATTAAGTTTATTTTTGGACTATAACTTCCCAATTACTAAACTAAGATATATGTATATTATGGTTTAACTATGACTTCCCCACATCCTCAAGTATACTTGAATGATAACATCTCCATCTGTTAAGTGTCATCTGTAATTTGTTCTATTTAAGTAATTTGCAATTTATTAGCAAGATAAATATAATATTACTCCATTAGTTTTAGGTTTACATGACATGGCTTTACAACTTGAAATCATGTGTATAAATCCATATATTTTTTCACATGTAGTAAGTGATTCTTATATATCACCAGAAATAATTTCCCTACAACTTATTTTGTTTCTCTCCAATTTTATATGATCAGTGGAGAATGAGAATAGATAGCAGTCTAATAAGAAAACATGTTTTTAATTTTGTTTTTAATGAAATTTATGATTGACCCAAAGGGCTATAAATATTCCATATAGTAAATCTTCAGAGCATAATCCTACCTGTTCTCACCACTGTACCACCACTTAAGGCCTAAAGGGCTACCTTACATTTTCAGATTGTTGGGATTATTTCCACAGCATAGAACCAGTAAAGGAAGAAATGAGAATTTAATTTTAAATAATATTTTTGTCTCATTGCAAAAATAATTCATGTCCATGCTCAAAATTTTGGAAAATACAATAAATCCAAGGCAAAAATATTAATAAGCCAGTCATTTTACTACCCACTCAAGATATGTAAACATATTTAATCTGAACCCTTATTTTAAATAAACATAGGCATAAATATAGATTTTTGTTACAAAATTAGAATTGTTCTGTATACTCTGTTCTGTAAGATATTTTTCCTGAGCAATATATCAAGAACTTTTCCCCCAGGTTATTAGATGTTATTTTCTAAATCACATTTTTCATGGTTCTAAAATAAATGATGATATATTTAAACATATCATCATTTATTTAAACAGTTCTTCCTGGGTCCAAAATATTGCTGTTATAAAAACAATGTCATGCCATTATTGTAGCTAAATCTTTGCCCTCATCTATATTCTTTTTTCATGATTAATTTCTAAGACTGGGATCACTGAGGTAAAAGTCATAAATATTCACCAAGCTTTTAAGCATGTAGTAAAATGCCCTTCAGGAGGGGAATCAGTCTTTATTGTGCTTTATGTCATATTGAATGGCAGAAAGCCCAGTTTCCTGACTCTCCTGGAAAGTCTGTCCTACGGCCAGGTTGAGGGAGAGTTAGCCAGCCTGCTTTGTGAAGGCAACTCTAAATAGTCCTGTCATGACCTTGACCTATATGACCGCCTTTATTTCATAGCCATTGTTGGGAATCTAGAATGTAGTGGGAAGGTTTCAGAGCTTGAAGACAGGATGTCTGATTTCATGTCATGAGCCACACACTGACCCTGTGACAAAATCGAGCAGATAATCTTTATATCTTTGAGTTTTGTCTCTTCACCTATAAAATAAAGGATTTGTCCTAGATTATTTCCACAATGACATACAACTTAAAAATTACATGATTCTGTCATGTGTTTTACACAAGCTGTCAATCTAACCACCAGCACACAAAACTTTGTGGACTTTGGGCTCAATTTCTAGAAATTTTCAAGCCTAGCTCACCTAAAATTTTTGATGATGAGAGAGGACACAGATTACCTTTTAAATAAAAGTCATTTCATGTTTCATAAATGTTACATGATCTTCATTACCTCCAACTGGTGATGTTCACAAATAACTAGACTTTGGATACTCATTAAAAAACAGCTTCATGTTCACATGGAATTCTTCTGCCATGAGGCACTCTAAAGGCTACTTGTAAACATGCCATTTCATGCTATTCTTCAGGGTCGTGCCCTGGAACAAACATGAGAAGAGGCATGCTGTTCTGGGCAATGAGTCGTCCCAAGTCAGCAGCCGATTTATTCACCTTAAGCAGACAAATCATTTTCTTTAGTTTTTCACCCAGAAAACAACCCACAAATGACACAGCTTCTTAGCCAGATTGAAGTAGCAGTTTGAAGAAGGTGAATATGAGTCAAGATCAGATTTTATGCTTTGCTATTTATAGTAATTCATTATTCTTATATAATACATGGGTTCTCAGAGGTGGGTGAGGACAAAGATATAACTGCTCAGGTATCTCCCTGTTAGCTTATCAACCATCACATGGCTTGTTCTGCACATAGGTTTCCTACAGTAAGCAGAAGGAAAGACTTTTTAATCCTCTTTTAACCAGGAGAACTAACATTTACTGAGAGCTTGCTATGTGCTAGGGACTGGGCTAAACACTTTCCATACATTAGCTGATATCGTGAAAAAAACTGTGCAAAGTACATTTATCCTGGTTTTGAAGAGAAGGCAACTGAGCAGAAAGAGGCTGGATAATTTCCCAAAGTTTCACACATAGGGAATTGTGGATTGGGATGTGTATGCAGATTTGACTTCAATAATTGGTTTATAAATATTTTTTAAAAAAAGGATTTGAAAAAGAGGAAAAATACTGCAAATTCCAAGGCAAAAATATTGGTGTCTGTGGGAGAAATATAATGTAATCTATTTCTTTGATATTATTAGGTCTGTAGTACTTATTATTCTGGTTTATCTGTGTGAGTCTTGCCCTACTTTGACCACCTATCAGACTATAATTTCTGTTAGCATATAAATATTTTAAACATTTAATCCTAAAAGTAACATTTGATCCTTTAGACCAATATTTCTCAAAGTGTTTGGCCTCTGAATACAGTTTAAAATAAATTTTATATTGATTCAGTACACATTCCATGTACATATATATAAAACATAATTTCATGAAATATTTCCTCTTAATACACAGAATGCAACATTTTCTATTTTGTTCTATTTTATTTTTAAACGATATTTATGATGCAATAAGCTGAATCATGACCTACTAATAGGACCATAGTTCGACAAACTAAGCATTTGACAAATATTATACACTAAGCATTTGATTAATAGTAAACATTTGCTCAGAGTTAGTGGGAAATTCCTTCATTATCTCCACTGTCCTCCATCCTTCTCCTCTCTAATGCTCACTCACTAGGAGAAAAATCCAATGCTGCATATCAATTACTTTAATTTTTCAAAACTCTCCTTCATTTCCTACTCCAAGGAAAGTCTGCCCTCTAATGATGCAAAAACACTATTTATTTCAAAGGCTTATGTCCAAACAAACCAAAAAGGAAATTCTGAATGTAAAATGGTTGGAAAGGACATACCTGTTCACTAGCATGAAGAGAAAAATGCATTTAAAAAATTAAAGTAAGGGAATCTGAGGCTCAGAAAGACACCTGTTCCCACTCTCAGGTGGAGAGGCCACAGGTAGCAGAGGGCTGATATCTACATCTCAATCAGGACCAGACTTTCCCTTTGACTCAGAACTACCTGAGGACCTGCAGCATGGAATAAGAAATAGTGAGGACAGCTATAAACCAAGGACTGTGCATGGTGGTAGAAACAAAATTTAATCCATATGTTAAGAAAGTTCCTTTAATTTGAATTTATGGGAGCAGAGCAGGTAGATAAATTTAGCCTTTACAGTGGTACCTCCAGATATGAGTGCCCTAACATACGAGATTTTTGAGGTACGAACCATCGAGCGAGTGATTTTTTGCTTTGAAATATGAGCAACATTTGAGATATGAGTATTAGAGCGGATTGGGCCAGCTGCACAGGACCCACCAGTTTACCCCTACTCAAGTGTCTCACAGTTTCCCACGCCTCAGTCAGTGTGCTTGTTTACCTCGTTGTCGAAGCATCTTTTGTGCATTTACATACTTTATCACATTTCTTTTTATAACCACGGGCCCAAATAAAGCGAGTGGAAAGGTCAGTGCTCAGAAGAGGATGATGTCTATTGAATTAAAGCGTGAAATCATAGAAAAATATGAGCAAGGTGTGCGAGTGGCTGACTTGGCGAGGCAATACGGGCGTAGTACTTCAACAATATGCACTGTGCTTAAACAGAAGGAGTCGATAAAGGGCATAACGCCAGCTAAGGGCATTACAATAATTTCTAAGCTTCATAGCTCTCTCCATGAAAAGATGGAGAATCTACTGATGGTATGGGTGATGGAGAAGCAGCTTAAAGGAGATACATTAACACAGGGCATCATATGCGAGAAGGCAAGAGTGATTTGCTGGAGCAGACCACGCGCACTTCCACAGGAGAAGCATCGAAAGACTCATTTAAAGCCAGTAGAGGCTGGTTTGATAACTTGAGGAAAAGGTCCGGCATTCACTCCATCATCTGGCATGGTGAGGCAGCAAGTTCGGATGTGAGGATTATCTCAAAACTTTTTCCGAACTGATAGAAGCCAAAGGATATATCACCCAATAATTCTTCAACTGTGATGAGACAGGCCTTTTCTGGAAGAAGATGCCAAATAGGACTTATATAACAGCAGAGGAGAAGGCGATGCCAGGCCACAAACCCATGAAGGATAGGCTAACTCTCTCACTGTGCACCAATGTGAGTGGCGACTGCAAGATCAAGCCTAAGCTCAGCTCGTATACCATTCGGAAAACCCCAGCGTCTTTAAGTCACATAAGATTTTAAAAGATAAACTGCAAGTGATGTGGAGGGCAAACCCGAATGGGTCACCAGGCAGTTCTTTGTGGAGTGGGTAAACCTGGTTTTCGGCCCTTCTGTTAAGAAATATCTACAGGAAAACAACCTAACCATGCAAGCTCTCCTTGTCCTCAACAATGCTCCTGCTCACTCACCGAACCTCGAAGATGAACACCTCGAAGAGTTCAAGTTTATAAAGGTTGTCTACCTACCTCCCAACACCGTTCCTATCCTGCAGCCCATGGATCAGGAGGTGATTTCTAATTTTAAAAAGCTGTACATCAAGCACCTGTTCCAGCGCTGCTTTGAGGTGACAGAGAACACAAACCTCACCCTTCGAGAGTTCTGGAAGAACCACTTTAACATCGTGATATGCCTCAGAATTATTGATTAGGCCTGGCTGGGTGTTACAATGAGGACTTTGACCTCTGCATGGAAGAAGCTGTGGCCTGAGGCCGTAGCCAAAAGGACCTTCGAAGGATTCAAACCCGAGGTGCCAGTAGGGGAGGAGATAGTGTCTCTGGGAAAATCCATGGGCCTGGAGGTGGATGAGAGACGTGAATGAGCTCGTTGAGGAGCACTCTCTGGAACTCACCAAGGAGGAGTTACAAGAGTTGCAGTCTCAGCAACATGCAGAGGTTCTCCAAGAAATTGGTTTCGAGGAGGAGCCAGAGGTGGAGGAGATCTCTACAAGTGAGATAAAGGAGATCTTAGGAATGTGGGAGAGGGTGTCACACTTCGTGGAAAAGAAACACCCCGAAAATTTGCTACTGACTGGTCTTGCATTGGAGCTGTTCAATGAAATTTGCCTCACCCATTTCAGAAACATTCTGAAAGGGAGGAAGAGGCAAGCCTCATTGGACACGTTTTGTTTTTTCTTTTGAAATCGGCCAAAAATGCAAACACCAGTAGCAATTAAGTTCAGTGAAGATTAGTTAAGTTACATTCAGTTTAGGGATAAAGTGTAGCATTAAGAGTGTAACGAGTAGGTAAATACACTTGATAAAACCAGTTTATTCCTTTACATTCTGTTTTATTATGTTTTTATACAATATTTGTCAATTATAAATACATTTTTCTTATTCAAAAACACATAACAAGAACAACTGGGGTGGCATTTTGGGGGCTGGAACAGATTAACGGCATTTCAATTGATTTCAGTGGGGAAATTTGCTTTGAGATACGAGCTACTTGATACATGAGCAAGGTTAAGGAATGAATTAAACTCGTATCTCAAGGTACCACTGTATTCTGAATATGTTGACCAAAATTGTACCAGACAATTCTCCTAAGGGATTCCAAGAAGTAAATTGATTAATTATTGTGAAAATAATAATAAGATAATCCTTCCAGTGAGGAAGGCAGACTGCAAGTAAGAACCTAATCTTCCTTGTCCTTCCACTATGTGCTGCTAAAGCACCCTGGCCCCTTTTCTAGTCCTTTTTAAGTTTTGTAAGACAGTGTTATAATTGCCTTTTTTACCTTTCTGTGGTCCTTTAACAACGACATCATTTTGGGTGATGAGAATAACCAATTCCAACTTATTCATCATCATATCCCAGGCTTATGTAGGTGAATGAACAGATGAATGAATAAATGAATGAATGAATGTTTAAGCATGCCTACACTGTAATAGGTGTATTTGGAAATGAACTTTCATCTGCCTACTTCCCACCCCTCTTTCAAGATCCAGTTTGCAAATGATCTTTTGTATAAATTAATCTTCAGCTTGCCCAGAAAGAATCAGAAATTGCTCCACTGGTCTCTCTTTCCATTTTGTATATGCTCTGCTTACAAGTATTAGATTATTCAAGCACTTATTTGGCTTTTACTTGATGATTTAACATCATGAAGAATAAATGACAAGTGTAAGTCAGTGCTAACTTCAGAGGCAGAATTCAGAAGTTTGCTCTGTAACCCAGAGAATTAGCAAATTAGAACCAAGACCAAGTCTCTAATTGCTTTTGCCATGCTTTTCTCTGGAGTCACTGGGTTGCTGGGTGACTGGGGCTATTTACAAGAAGAATAACTTTTATGTATATGAGGGCAGTACCATTTAGAAGGGACAACACCTGAACTATCCCTTCAAAAACATTTTTTCTTTTTAATCATAAAAACTCCCCTGGGATCCTCTCAGCTGTTCTTATTTGATTTGGAACAATAGACACTCTTGAAAGAGATTTTATCAACTACCATTCTAATAGCAGGTATGCGGATAAAGCATGTCTTAATTACTTGGAGGAAGGCGCATTTATTGGTACAATCACTGTGAAACTGAGTTAGCTGAGAAATATTCCATTGTGTAGCATCTACAGTAAATCTGACCTCTCTCAGCCCTTGCGCAGCAAGAACTTATCTATCCCCCTCCCTGATAGAGCCTTAGAAAGGCAAAAGGAATTTGGTATTATCAATGTGCTAGTTTATCAGATATGAATTCATTTGTTTTTCTCAAAAAGACTTATCAGCATGAACAGAGCTGGCTGGCCCAAGTGTGAATTGTGCTCTAAATACCTTTTCTGAGTTCCCCAGAGCTCAAGAATGTTTTATCTCTCAGTTTATTTCCCCTGTTTGTTTGTGTTTTTTTAACTTCTTACCTACTGAGGTGCATTTCTGGGTCAAAATTCCTGTAAAGATGCATGGAATTCACTCGGGCCGTCTGGTGGTCAGTATGTTGGGTAGAATTTCAGCTTCTATAAGAAAACATTGGACAGTTGGAAGTGAGATGAATTGCCTGGAGATAGCTCCCAGGGCTGAGCAATTGGGGCCCTGCCCCACACAGCTATTGTCTTCTTTAACGGGGCACATGGAAATGTCCAACATGAAAGGCTGCAGGCTTGTGTGCTTACACCGACACACTGGGAGAAAGAGAAAGGCTTTCTTGAGTCTAATCCCTTTACCTGCCTCACTTCACCTCTGAGGGGTCCTGCACATCCCACAGTGGGTTGATATGAGGCAGCCTAGCCAGGGCCTTAATCTTTCCCTGACTCTTTGATGCCTGATGTTGATTCATCTTGTCCTCTGTTTTCAAGACATGCTGGGCTAGAGAGTCAGTCTCTCCTTCACACAGCTCTCTTTCTCTTAGATATATATGGGAGGCTTAATTCACGAGGCCTGGCTTTTTTTTTTTTTTTTTTTTTTAATCCTCACCTGAAGATATGTTTCCCATTGATTTTTTAAACGTATTTATTGTCTAAAGTTTTACATATGTCATCTTTTTCCCTGCTAGCCCCTCCCTTCCCAAGCCCTTCCCACCCTGTGCAAGCCAGGATGGCCAAGTGGTCTAAGGCACCAGACTCAAGTTTTGCTTCCACCCCAATTGATTTGTAGAGAGTGGTAGGGAGTGGTGAGGAGAAGGAGAAGGAGGAGGAGAAGGAGGAGTGGGAGGAGGGGGAAAAAGAGGAGGAGGGGAAGGGGGAGGAGAAGAGGAAGAGAGAGAGAGAAAGAGATAGAGAGAGAGAGACATTGATGTGAAAGAGACATCAATTGATTGCCTCCTGCATGCACCGTGACTGTTGCAAGTTATTGAACCTGAATCCCAGGTACACACCCTTGACCTGGAATCAATCCTGTGACCCTCTGGTGTGCAGGCTGATGATTTAACCACTGAGCACAATGACCTGACATTTTTTAGTCCCTTAAATAAAAAAACAAGACTCAAGAATTTATTTTTTAATTAATATTTATTGTTATTAATCTCAAGACACAACCATTTAAATAAAAGTGTCTTCAAGTGGTCATAAATCTTTCAAAAGGTGAAACAAATTATACAAATATCAGTTTAGATTTGTTACTATAAATATTTAATGGTTTGAGAAGAAATAAAAGTTCTTCATTTCTGTGATTTTTGCTTTGGTTTATATAATCATAATTCTACATTTGTTTTTTCCTGAGACTTTGGTCCACACATACATGACATATCTCATGAAACTGAACCTGAGACAAGGTTATCTGGAAATGTTTGTAACCCACATGATTTCTTCCTCTCTTTAGGGCACTGTGTGGTTTGTAGCAACAATGTTGGTAAGGATTATCAAATCATTAGGATGGCTCTGAGTCCAAAACCAGACTCATATATCTAAGCAAGTTTATTCAGCCTTCCTTATGAAAACTTCCCAAGGAAGTGACTCCACAAACCTCCCTAATGAGGTCTTACAGTGGTACGTTGTCTGACAACGGCAGTTCAGCAAGAAAATCAAAGTGAAGGTCAGGACTAGCAAACCTGACAAGGGTATGAAAGTGCACTTCTGGCTTAATGCAAGCACAAGCTATATGTCAGAAGTCCAGGTGGTCAAGGTAAAGGATGCACAGCATATAGAGTTAGATATCAGAGTAAGGAACAAAGATAGGGAGCCAGGGAAATCAGTGATAGGTTATTGAGAAGACAGCAATGTGAGGTCTAGGCAGGGCAAATGCTGAAAAGCTGAGAAAAAAGTCAGATAAAACCACCTACAAACAGGTAATCCTGATGTAAAACTGATTCTTAGACAAGGTCAATCATAAACAAGGTTGCTTATATGGTCCTTGATGTGGAGTTCCTTTAGGACAGAAAGGGGAAGCATGTCAGTGTTCCCCTGAACCATCCATAGCAGAGCAAGGACCCTAACCACAGCTACTTACCAACGCCAAATTTCACTGGAAATATGAATACTGCCTTGCCTCTTTTTGCCTTGTGAGAGGGCATACTCCTCAGTTTCCATTTTTTTAAACTGCCAAAGTCATTAACACCAAGTTCAGTTGTGTTTGGGTGGTTCTAGAGCAGCTGCTGCTTTCTGAGTTCACAGCTCTCTTTTAGTCCACTAAGCTGTGGGACTGAGAGCTGGACTGAGAAAGCCACCAGCTGTCTCAGCTGAAGCAAAGCTCCTGAGCCCAGAGTAAGATGCTGAACAGATTTGATTTCTTTCTTTTTTAAAATATATATTTCTTTATTGATTTCAGAGAGGAAGGATGAGGTAGAGAGAGAGAGAAACATAAATGGTGAGAGAGAATAATTGATCGGCTGCCTCCTGCATGCCCCCCACTGGGGATCGACTCCACAACCCAGGCATGTGCCCTTGGCCAGAATTGAACCTGGGACCCTTCAGTCTGTAGACCAATGCTCTATTCACTGAGTCAAACTGGCTAGACCGATTTGTTTTCTTTCTTTAAAAAATAAAGTTATTTTATTCATTTCAGAGAGAGGAAGGAAAAGAGAGAGAAAGAAACATCAACAAGAGAAAATAATTGATTGGTTGCCTCTTGCAGGCTCCCTTCTGGGACTGAGCCCACAACCCAGGCCTGTGTCCCGATCAATAATCAAACCCTGACTTCCTGGTTCATGAGTCCAGCTCAGCCACTGAGCCACATCGGCTGGACTAGATTTGTTTTCTTGAAGTTCACTTTTTTTTAAAAAAAGTATTTTTATTGTTGACACTATTACAGATGAAGTTCACTTTTAAAGAGAGATAAATTTCTAGTAAGTTACTGGTTAAGGTGACTCCTCTACAGATGTAGTCAAAGCATAGTCTCTTCTTACTTGAAGCCAAAAGTCTGTATCACAGATTTAGGAAAAAGAATGTCCTTTTAGTACAGATTTTAAAGAATGTGATAATTCTTTACATTATCAAAAATTAAATTGATTACATATTAGGTTTTGGTACCCCCTAAAAGGGGGTAAAAAATGACAAAAATTTTGAATGTGTTCTTTATTTTTATTTCCACAGTCACTAAAATATATGGAAATCCTGGTCATTTTCTATTGTCTGTTTTGATCAAAGGAAAGAAAATGTAAATGCCCTCTCTATATGTTAACTGTTAAGGAATATAATGACTCTTTCCTGAACTTGGAGCCCTTGAAAAATACTAATAATTAGTGCTGTTAGAGGTTGTCTGGTTTGTCAAGGAGAATTTCAGCTCTCAGTGAAAACACTGGACAATGAGGTGAATTGCCTGGAGGCGGCTTACGAGTTTGGGCATCTGGGACCTTTCTTCATGCAGCCATTGCTTTCTTTCTCTATCAGAACACAATGGAAAATGTTCAACTAAAAGACAGTGCTCAGGCCCATCAGCCCTGTGTACTAAGCCAACATAGACTCAACATCCGTATGCTAATCCACACATTTTTCAGCGCACCAATCACTTTTATGGGATTTTTTTTGTAACTATGTCTGTCCATAGCCTGTGTCTCTACCATCTCTCCTGTAGTCTATTAGTTTTTAATGAATGAATGAATTCTATAACTGCACACAGTTCAACATTTCCACAGGATAAAGTCTAAAACTCATTCCTTTGTCATTCTGGGTTTGCTCTCTCTGCTAATCTAATCTCTTCACAATGCCTAGAACACACCTAATATATTTCCATCTCTAGGTCATTACTCCTATCAGTACCTTGCTAGGATACCCTAACATCTTCTCCAGTTGTTGAAATCCTACTCATTTATCAATACACAGTTTAAATTCAGTTTCCACTTGTAGGTCCCTTCACTGCAGGAGTTCGTTAGAAATTATCTGTAACATCTGTGTGACATTTAGTACTCCATGTTAATGTTTCCATTAGATTATATATTGTCTCCTCACCTACATGTTAAGATTCATTTATCTAAGAAACTTTTACTGAGCATCTATCATATGCAAATACAATGTTGTAAAGAAGGAAAAATTAGATAAAGCCCTTAGCTTCAAGGACTTTAAAATTATCAAGAAAGCTGCTTCACATAACAAATTTCACAATATTATAATTGATTATGGATTAATTACCATTAAAAGATCTTTCTCCATTTATAAAGAATGTAGAGGGATCTTGCATCAGAATAATGAAGGCAATATTTTATTTTTAAAACTTAATACATAAAAAAATGAATACAGAAACGATACCATAAAAAGGTGAATTTTGTCCAACCCAACAATGCTATCAAAATAAACTGTATATCCTATAATTAGTGTTTCTATCTAAAAAGATAGAAACAATAAGAAGAAGACCAATTATTAACTTTGTTAGCCCATTAACAACTTTATTGCTCTATAAAAGCTTCTGAAGAATATGTTGCTGCACAGGGGTCTTTTTAGGGCAGATGAAAAGTAATCATGTGGTTCATTTTGGCAATTATCTCAGTTATGTCCTGGAAATGTGTGACTTCAGGAAAGTCCTGCCAAGTTGTGTATGCAACTGATGATAATTGGTGCATGACCTCTTTCCTGAAAGCCTTCCTTCCTGATAAAAGAGTGGTACTAGCAGAAAAGAGGAAATAACTTAAAGACACCGTATCTCCATGAGTTCTTATTTTCTCCACTACCTTCAGGCCAGAATTAGATTGAGCCACAAGAGAAGGAAGTATCTGTGCTATCAATTCCCTTTAAAGTGAGTATTTTCTGCGAAGTTTGGTAATAACTGACAAAATTGCTGCAGAATTTCTTTATTTTCACTGACAGAAACCTGCTCTACAGTCATCCTATAAGATCTCCCCCCTTCCAAAAGATGGGAATTGCTCCCAATGTTCATGCTTTCTATAGTTGATATTACTCTCATGCTGTTTCACTTCTTCACAATTATTCATAAAATGTCTTTTTCTTCAGTGGATTCATCCTATCATATTGCTTCCCTAAATCATTCTGGAATTCAATCTCTTCCCAAATTAGTATGTCTCTGACTCCTCAGGTAGTTTACTTTTGGTTAGTTTTCTATAACAATAGAGAATAAATTAAATAATTTTAAATCTGTATTACTTCAAATTCCTTTTCCATCAACTTATCCTCTCTAAAGACCATAAAAAATGCTTAAAGAGGATGCTGTTATTAATTCAATCTTCATTTATACATTAAGTCATTTATCTTAGATTCTTCCTAAGTATTTTCTACTAGATCCTTTTGTTATTCCAGGAGAATTCTTTTAGCCCTAGCCAGTTTTGTTCAGTGGACAGAGCATCAGCCTTTAGACTGAAAGGTTCTAGGTTTGATTCTGATTGAGGGCATGTACCTTGGTTGCAGGATCCTCCCTGACTCAGGCCCTGGTCGGGTGCATGCAGGAGGCAACCAATGGATATGTTTCTCTCACATAGATATCTCTCTCTGTCTTTCTCTTTCTCTTTCACTCTTCCTAAAAATCAGTGGAAAAATATTCTTGGATGAGGATTTAAAAAAGAGAGGGAATTCTTCTAAATATATTTTCTGGAATTTTAAAGTTACATAGGCTTTCAAAATTAAATATTTTCTATGTTGAAAAGGCAAATTATTTCTTAAGAAATCTTTTGCCCTCTTCTCAAATATGATGCACCAAAGAAAAGTATAGAGCCCTTCTAATAAGTCCTTGGTCCTTGAGTGAACCAAGCCTCCCTTTCTATCTATAATAATAAAAGCAAAACATGCAAATTGAACAAACAGCCAAACAGCAAATGAACAGCTGAACAGTGGAATGACCACTAGGCTGAGGCAACCAGAGCTGAGACAGCCAGGGTTGAGAAGGCCTACTCTTACATGAACTTCGTGCATCAGGCCTCTAGTGTATTATAAAACTATAATAGTTAAGTTTTATAAGAGTTAAAATTATAACTAAATTATCTTTTAACTAAGTTTAAAGATAACATGCAATATATTTGTTTACTTGTTTTTCTTTTCAACAAATATTTATTAATTATGTGCAAGACAGTGTTCAGGCATTAGGGCTGGATAAATAAACACAATGATCTACCCTCCTGAACATACATTCTACTAGAGGATCACAGACATAAAACAGGTCAATGAAATACTAGATAGTTTGTTTGCTGGTGATAAGTGTCTAGGGATAAATAATACAAGAAAAAAAGGTAAGAGTGGTTTGGGGGCCCAATAAAGGTCTCACTAAGAAGGTAATAGTTGACAAAAGACCCAAGTAGATCAGTACCTTAACCATCTGAAAATCTGGGAAAATAAGTCTGAGGGAGGAGCAGTGGGGGAAGCCAGCAGGATTTGTAAAGACAAGGAGATTGTAGTTGATGACATTGGGAGGATACAGGGGAGCAGAGATCCTATAGGACGATGAAGGCCACTGTAGGGGTGTGGATTTGGGAAAGCAGTGGAAGGTGTGGAATGAGGATGTAATGTGCTTGGCCTTAATTTCACAGTATTAATAAATTAAGATAAAGCAGGTCTGGCATTTCCATTTAAAAGAGGGGAAAATAATAGAGATACCATTGAAATTAGGAAAAATTCTAAAGATAAAATTATAGGAAGAAAGACAATGAAAACTAATTCTTTTTTACTCATTGTACAATGATTTTTTAAATGTTTCTAGTACAAGTTTACATAAGAACATACTACTCTTTTCTTTTTCTTTTTCTCAGAGGCACAATTTTTAGCATCTATTTTGTCACTTATTCTTATCAATACGAAAGTATTGAAAAATACATCCATCTATGCACATTTCATTATTTATGAATTATATACTTATATCATATATGATACCTATAAAGAATAACTCTTACAAAGATAAGATAAAAATGAAATATATTTTAAAGTAATTTTTATTTCTTATTGTACTTTTAT
The DNA here is from genome assembly GCA_004026805.1 of Lasiurus borealis. Classification (NCBI taxonomy): domain Eukaryota; kingdom Metazoa; phylum Chordata; class Mammalia; order Chiroptera; family Vespertilionidae; genus Lasiurus; species Lasiurus borealis. The sequence goes on along the minus strand of PVJN01011077.1, from coordinate 3,033 downwards.
TTTGTCAATGGATTTATTTTCTATTTATTAATGGTACTAAATAATTTTTAGCTCTCACTTAAAATATTATCAGTAATGCTTTGGGGTCTTAGTTTTCCAATGTTTTCTTAAATGCAATGGTTGATATTTCAAACCACAAATATATATCCTTAAATGAGATTGATAATTTGTAATCTTAATGACTTTAAACCCATATATTAAAGAGTCTTCCTGATTCTTTTTTGAATTCCCAATTATTTTGAATTTTTTATATGTCATATTAAATATTTTCCTCCTAATTTGGCTTTTTAGAGTTTACATGGATTGCAGAAGAGTCAGTACTATCTTTTGTTTTCCTTTTGCCAGAATTATTAGTATTATCTTAATTTGTGATCTTTTTGCAGCCATTTTTATATGTCACTGAACCATGTGGTGAGATTTAGTTTGGTAAAGTCAAATAACATAACCTGAAATCTACTTAACCAGACAAACACAAATAACAGTCTGAGTCCCTATGCAGACAATCAGTGACCAAATGACTGACATTCCTCCAGGATCCCTCATGGACCATGTGTGTTAAGGTACTTTTTTCATTCAAAATAAAAGTAACACTGTCAAAACATAGAGACCATACTGTTTACTTCTCTTTAGATGAAATATAAAAGTAGTTCAAATTATCTTCCTCTAATTCCAAAAGACTCCCAGACTCACCAGAAAATGTAGAAATATCTCAGTTTGGAGCCATAAAATGAGGAACAACAGCTTCCAGGTACAACAGCCTGGCATATCTCATCATAGGGATATACTAGTATGTGACCTCATTCAACCTAATTATAGGGCCCTGTGTCCTAGGGGGGAAAATTTGTAGAGAAGCACTCATCATAAAAGACAGAATAATGAAGATATTATATTATTCAGGAGTTAGATGGATAAAGGTGGAGGCATTCAAAAAGACAAAAACTGGTTTTCAGAGTGTTAACAAGATCTGACAAATGACTAATGAAGTGAGAACACATGAGAAAAGGCACAAAAAAATAGGAAGCAAAGATCCCACACCAAGGGCCTAGATCATGTGAAACCAAGAATTTGGTGATATCTGGGCCTGCCTGGAGGCCTAAGTAGCCTTAGGAAAAATACAGTAACTAGACATGATGAGGCTGAGGACTGAAGTCCAGAAAGAGAGCTCTCCTGGAATATAGGCCACTCCTTGACATTCAGGCTCCTAATGGGGAGGGAGAGGCAAGGTGACTGAAGTTGGCTTGGGATTCTCAGGACAATGTGGGGCACAGCACTCAGATTATCTTCCCAAATGCCCTCAGTGAGAATGAACTTGGTGACTAGAGAACTAGGGGACCAGAAAGAAATGGAAAATAGAATGCTGGATTGCTGAAAGAACAATGAGAAACTGAGAACTCAGTGCAGCTTGGTGTCCTAAGAAATAAAGTATGAGGGTATAATCTTTCTAGTTCAGTGAGCCAAGGAGAAGAGCAGTAAGGATCATAGCAACATTATCACTAATGAGGAACATTGGCCATGAGTGAAAAACTGGGGAAAGCTGAAGACCAGAGACCAACATGAAGGAGTGGAAGGAGAAAGCCACCTTGAGAGGTGGAAGGACATGGGAGCCCTCACAAGGAAAATTGTCTAAGATGCCTGGTATGGACCCTAAAAGGAAAGGTTTATTTGTTGTGAAACCTGAGAAGGGATTTATCTGCTGGGATGGACTTCCCATGGTCAACCCAAGGTTCAGATTTATAAATAATAAGAACCTAGTGTCAATTTGCTGACAAGGGCTTTTATCATACTTGTGTATGAGGAAGAAACTCAAACTTTCTGCTCCCCACACTATGCTCTGCCTGTTTACACCATCTTAGTAACCACTGCAAAAAATCTCTGGTTTCATCTTTCTACCAATGGACTGAGCTGTGCCCCATCCAATCAGACCTGCACTGCTTGGATACCTCATTTACATAACATCGATCTAATTGGGAACCTGGGCAGGCAGTTTTACTCTAAAAGGCAGCTGGACTCCCCTTTGTCTCCAGGAACACAGTTTAAGTTGCTACCTTAATCTTTGTCACTTGAGCTGTGGCTCCATTTGCTCAAATAAATGCATTTTATTCTTTATTACAGTCCAAAATTAATTTTGGTTTATAATGGGATTCTTGTGACCACTATAAACCAAAATTAATTTTGGATGGTAAACCATGGATTTCTGTTTCATTGTTTTTATTTATCATAACCCTATCAAACTTCAGGCTATTGTGACTCAAGAAACTTCTTGAATAAGGGTTTTCTGTAAGAGAAATTACTTACTCTTTGTAAATAAATTTAATGAATATATAAACTTCTCTCTCTTTCCTTTTTAATTTGAATTTAGGATGGCACCTTTAGTCAAGCTGGATTTCAGAACTCTGGATACAGTGTGGCGGAGGGTTTAGAAGCAGTACCTTGAGTCCAACAGACCCAACATCAATCTGTGCACTAGCTCTGAGACTGAAGCCATGGTAACCTCTCTAATCTTGGAGTGATAAATAACTCTTAAAATAAATTGGAGATAATACATAATATGTCCTCAGTATACCTACTACATAACCCTTTGCAGCATACAGAGAGCCAGGAACTGAAAGGGGGCAGCCCAGATAAGGAGTACATTTTCATATATTGGAAATCAGATTTTATTCAGTGCCAAGTAAGAGTGGCCCAGGTCAAAGAAGCAGACTAAATAGGCCAGGAACCTAGTAAACCTACTGCTGTGTGCTATACACACCAAAGATGTTCTACTCTGCTCTATAAGCAGTCCATCTTAATCATCTTTAGAGCAGATTCCTAAAATGCCGCTTATCTTTCCAATCCCTTAGACTGAATCACTAACAGACGGGCTCTAGTGAAAGGAAGATGCAAAAAGCACTCAGGATATTTGGTGAAGAACTGAATTGTCCTACTGCCAGCCCCTGAAATAGTGCATATCTTTGCATACACAGATATGTGCCTGTATGTACACCTGTATGTGCTCCTAAATACATGTGCATGTGTGTGTTGCTGTAGATGATT
>PVJN01011076.1:50000-55179 GCA_004026805.1 Lasiurus borealis | reverse complement strand
CTGATCTGCTGCAGCTTTTCCTGAGAATACCCAGGCTGATCTGGCAAAACTGGGTCCCCAGGGTCTGGCAGTCGTAAGGTCATTGTTGGGAATGAGGTGAGGGCCACTGCCTTGGCTGCCTGATCAGCCCTTTGGTTACCTCCTTCCACTGGGTCATCTGCCTTCTGGTGCCCTTGGCAGTGGATGATGGCTAGCTTAGTGGGGAGCCACAAGGCCACAAGCAGGTCACAAATTTCCTGTTTATTCTTTATTGTTCTTCCCTCTGCTGTCAATAGCCTTCTCTCCTTATAGTTCGCCCCCTGAACATGAGCTGTGGCAAATGCATAGTGGCTATCTGTGTAGACATTAAGCCGTTCCCAGCCCCCAGTGTCAGTGCCTTGGTGAGTGCAACGAGTTCTGCTCGCTGAGCGGATGTCCCAGGGGGTAGAGCCTCCGCCCACACAGTGTCCGTGTTGGTAACTACTGCTGCACCCGCATAACTGCACCCGTCTCGCATGAAGCTACTTCCATCCGTGAACCAGGTGGCCTCTGCATCAGGGAGGGCCCGGTCAGTCAAGTCTTTCCGGAGTCCGTGCACCTGCTCCAGGATCCCTGCGCAGTCATGTAGCTGGGCATCTAGGTCAGGGTCAGGCAGCAGGGTGGCAGGGTTGAGGGCCACACTTGGATGGAACCCTACTCTAGGAGGGTTGAGCAGCAAACTTTGATAGTGGGTCATACATGCATTGCTCATCCATCTATCCGGAGGCTGTTTTAGGACCCCCTCAATGGCATGTGGGATTGTAATCCAGATCTCCTGTCCTAAGGTCAGTTTGTCAGTATCCTTGACTAAGAGCGAGGATGCTGCAATGATTCTCATGCATGATGGCCAGCCGGCAGCTACTGGATCTAGCTTCTTGGACATATATGCTACTAGGCAGCTCCAGGGGCCCAAAGCCTGAGTTAGAACCCCTTTTGCTATTCCCTTGGGTTCATCTACAAAGAAGCAAAAGGGCTTTGTAATGTCTGGCAGTCCCAGGGCTGGAGCAGCCAAGAGGGCTGTCTTTATCTGATTAAAGGCAGCCTCTTTCCTTTTAGTCCATTCAAATACCTTTCCCTCCTTGGTAGCTTCATATAGGGGCCTGGCGATCTCAGCAAAACCTGGAATCCAGAGGCGGCAATAACCAGCTGACCCTAGGAATTCCCTCACTTCCTTCCGGGATGTGGGAGTGGGGATTTTCAGGACTACCTCTTTTCTAGCACCTGACAACTGCCGTTGTCCACCCTCCAGGATGTATCCCAGGTAAATCACCTTCTCTTGGCATATTTGAGCTTTCTTTGTGGAGGCCCGATACCCTAAGGTCCCCAGGGTGGCCAACATGTCTCTGGTCCCCTGCTCACAGTCTTCGACAGTATCGGCAGCAATCAAGATGTCATCTACGTACTGAAGGAGGGTGAGATTGGGGTGCTCTCTCCTGTACTCACCGAGGTCTTCATATAGTGCCTCGTCAAAGATGGTAGGCGAAATTCTTGAACCCTTAGGGCAGTCGCGTCCAGGTTACTTGTCCACTGTATCCCTCCTCCAGGTCATGCCATTCGAAGGCAAACAGGGGTTGGCTTTGAGGAGCTAGTGGCAGGCTGAAGAAGGCATCCTTCAACTCTAATACAGTATACCAGACTCTAGAGGGTGTCAAGGAACTTAGGAGAGTGTATGGGTTAGGAACAGTTGGATGTATATCCATGACTCTTTTATTTACTTCCCGGAGGTCCTGTACTGGCCGGTAGTCATTTGTGTGTGGTTTCTTGACAGGCAGGAGTGGGGTGTTCCAGGCAGACTGGCATGGGATCAGCACCCCCAAGTTTCGCAGCCTCCGGATGTGAGGCTGGATTCCCTCCCGGGCCTCCTGGGACATAGGATACTGCTTGACTCTTATTGGGCCTTCTCCAGGCTTTAGCTCCACTAGGATTGGGGCCCTGTGAGCAGCCAGTCCAACTCCCCCCATTTCTGCCCAAGCAGTAGGGAATTCCTGTAGCCATCTGTCCACAGTACTTTCTACTGGGAGTGCCCCCTGTTGGAGACGATATTCATCCCCCAGTCTCAGGGTCAGAACTTGGATGGGATGGCCTCTACCATCAGTGACCTGGGGCCCCCCTTGTCTGAAAGGTATTTGGGCTCCAATCTTGGTTAGCAAGTCCCATCCTAGTAGGGGGTAGGCATTCTGGTATTACCATAAATGAATGGGATACTCGGCCCATTCCTAGATCTATTGTTCTTCGGGTAGTCCATGAATACTGGCTTATGCCAGTTGCCCCTTGCATCCAGGATTTCTTGTTGGCTAGCTTACCTTGAGGTGTACGAAGGACTGAATGTTGGGCCCCAGTGTCTACAAGAAATTCAATGGGGGTCCCCTCCACTTGAAGAGTTACCCTGGGCCTGGGGAGGGGGTCTGAACCCTGACTCCCCTAATCACTTAATCCTTCCAGCTCTAAGACTTCTACCCGGTCTGTCTTGCTTCCCTTCCTGCCGGTTCTCTTTGCGCATTCCAGGGCCCAGTGTCCTATCTCTTTGCAGTAAGCACACTGGTTCCGCTGCAGCCTCCTTTTCCCGCCTCTGATGACCCCCTTACCTTCTTCTTGGTCATCTGCAAGCTGGCGAAGGCCGCGGGTCTGCTCCTCGGGGGATTCTGTGCTGGTGGTTAGCAGGATCTTGGCCAGGTTTCGGGTCTGCTTGTCACTGGCAGCTGTCATGGCGCTGACTTGCCTATCTTCAGGGGACTCCTGATTATTGTACATTTTCTCAGCTACCTCCAGCAAGTCTTAAAGACTTTTTTCTCTTTACCTATTTTCTGCAGTTTCTTTCTGATGTCTGCAGCTGACTGGTTTATAAAACTCATGACTACAGCTGCCTTATTCTCAGGGGCTTCTGGGTTCCTGGGGGGTGTAAGTGCAGTATGCCTCCATGATCCGTTCTAAGAAAGCAGCTGGAGACTCATCCCTTTCTTGCTGCACATTCCCTACCTTGGTCAAATTGGTAGGCTTTCTAGCAGCCATACGGAGACCCTCCCATTAGAGTCTGGCGGTAAATTCAGAGCCTCTCCTTACTTTCTGTCGTGTTGAAGTCCCAGTCAGGTCTAGTTAAGGGAAAAGAGACATCTATCTGGGCCTGGTTAGTGGTTGGGTTCATGTCTACACCAGGAACCACTCTCCTGGCCTCATTGAGGATTCTCTCTCTCTCTCTTCCGTTGTAACTAGGACCTGTAGAAGCTCTTGACAATCGTCCCAAGTGGGTTGATGAGTGAGAAGAACAGAATCTAGCAGATCGATAAGCCTTGCCGGCTTCTCAGAGAATTTAGGATTCTGTGCTTTCCAGTTATAAAGGTCACTAGTGGCAAAAGGCCAGTAGTGGTGGGGGTGATTGCCATCCTCGTCCGGGGGGGGGGACCTCAGCTCGAAAGGGCAGAGTCTTAATGGTGGAGTCAGGGGCTGCAACATGCAGTTCCCTCTGAGCCCTTTGCCTGGTAAGAGATGGGCTTCCTACCGGAACTGTGGCCATACCGGGAAGCCCGCGCCCTGCCGGTAACCTGGGGAATTGGTAGGGGGAGGGAAAATTAACTCTTCTCCTGTTCCCCCCTGTAAAACCGGGTTGGAGAGGATAAGGAGCTGATGGCAGGGTGGCTTCCTTCTCCTTATTCTCTGAAGTAACTGTCTTCTTTTTCTTCTCCGTTTCCTGCAAGGCAAGAATGGGTTCCGGCTCCAGAGGGCATAGAGCTAGGAAAGGTTTAATCCAGATGGGAGGGTCCTCTAAGAGATCCTGCCAAGTAATAATGTAAGGGAGTTGATTAAGATGGCCTCCCCTTGGCCGAGAAACTATTTCTCTGACCCGGCAAACTGTGGGGAGGTCAAAAGTCCCTTCTGGCGGCCATCCGGTATTGAAAGCCGGCCACATGCTGGAACAAATTTTTGCCATCTGCTTTTCTTCACTTCTAAACTAAGGTTGTTAGCCCTTCTCTTAACCTCTCTAAAATGATCAACCATAATACTCAAAGAGATAGCCTGAGTCTGTCCCATAACTTCTGTCCAATGAGCTCACAAAAGTACACAAAAAGACACAAATTGATCAAACAGATAAGAACATCCAAAGCAGCCTTCTGAACCCTCGGGGGAAAAAAACGATTAAAAACATCCAAAGCAACCTTCCAAACTCTTGGAAATAAAGCTGATCACTAGACAATGGCCGTGCGCCAACACGTAGGAGCCACCCACTTCGTCCCAGAGGTTTGAGGGGATTCCACATCCCTCGTGGGGAAGCCGAGCGTCCTCTGATCCCCCCTGTCCGAGATCCACTAATGAGTCCACCTAGACCATTTCGGGCACTACAGACTTCAGAAGCGAGCTGGCACACATAACAGAAACAGACAGACACTTACCATGGTCAGACGAACTCTCCAGATCGGGGTCCCTCATGGGTATTGGGAATCCCAGACGAGCCCCCAAATGTTGTGCCCAGAGTTCGAGGTCCCCAATAATCCACCACTAAGGAGCCTTTTCCTATGCAAAAGCAAAGAGTCTTTATTCAAACCCAGGTTTGGCTCTCAGCCTCTTTCTGGCGCAGCAGGAACAATGAGTTTTATGGAGTAGGATAATTAGGGGGCTTGGGAAAGTGATGAGGGTTACAGAGATTGGTCACTTGAATTGGGGTCTTTCTGTGGTTAAGCCTAATTAGGACCTTAGCTGTGTCCCTGGAGCTTCATTGGTCCTTTCAGGTGAGGGTCGGGGAAGTTAAGACATTGCTGGCACACCTGTGGCCACTCCCAGAAAAGGGAGGGGGTTTAGGCAGGGGTCCCAGCCCTTATAGGACAAGATGGAGGGGAGTCCATTTCCTTTCAATAACTTCATTGTATTTACTTCTCCATTTCTACCTATCAGGAGGTCCTAACTTTTGAAAACATTAATAGATTTGCATTTATTATTGAACCACCATTTGCTGCAACCCATGTTTAGGCTGTGATTATATGTCTTTCTCTCTGTTCCAAAACCATGACTACTTTACCACCAAAATGAGAATGTTTTCGGTTATAAAGGTCAAATGTATTCTCCTTTTAATATTCTACACATTCCTCAAGTCATGACTGTTTATGGATTTTCTCATATTTTCAACATGGATTTTTTTAGTTTTACTTTTGTTTTCCTTATGTTTTTTGAA